>JAOXYD010201376.1:0-21992 GCA_028565735.1 Pinacopodium congolense
AAGAGATAATGTATGTGTAAAAATTTCTAATCACAATCTATAGGAAATTAAGAATGGTCAAATGTGTTAGGAGATGCGGTTCCACTCATTTTATTTCTTTAGAAATAAATCATTTCTTATGAGTTTGGTAGGAATTGTATAAGGTTGAGTCCCCACTATCTATAAATCTATATTTTCTCCTATAAGGTAGCATCTCATCCTATTTTTCCAATACATGTAATTATTACCATCGAAGTAAGGAGTTCTATGTGGATTATAGCCACCTAAGTTATGTGAAGAACCTACAGTGTTCATGAAGTGTGACATTTGTTCTTTCCTCACAAATTTGTTAGAATTTACACTCAAAGTGATACCTACGCTGTGATACCAATTGTTGGCCCTAAATAACACCTAAGATGGGGGCGAACTAGGTTCTACTAAAATTTCAACTTAACTCACAAGAATTAAAACTAACAGTAAATTTGCAGAAGCTAAATAAAATAATTATGAAACAAGTAATATGAAGAGTACTTGAAATTATTGAAAAATATAATAAGAAATACAAACTTGAAAATGTAACAACTTACAAATCCTTTTTGGATCAAAGATAACTAACTATTCTTTTTCAAGGCTCAAGAATAACCTTTAGACATGTTCTTTTTATAGGCTCAAGAATAACCTTGAAATACTCCTTTTTAAAGGATCAAGAATAACCTCACAATGACAAAGAACACTTTCATTAGAAAGAGATAACACAAATCTCACACAAACTTGATAAGCAAAGCACTCTTAAACACGTATACACCTTAAACTCTTAAGACACTTTATCAGACTTGTTAAGCTCGTAACTTGTGTATTTCTTGTTTCACTTCACCGTGATTTATACTGCCAAACACTAATGAACTATCCGTTGATGAATTTATTTCTTTTGACCATTGTATATATTTTCTATCCATTAGGCAATGTGGCCTTCATGTTCGATCAACTGATCTTCTAAACTTGTTCATTCGGTCGACTGATAGTCAACGTTTGATTGACCCATCTTCCTTCGATTGACTGTTCTTCATTAGGTTAGTCGATCTCCTCAAGACGTTCATTCGATCGACCGATCCTTCTTCGATAGGCTGATGCTTCCTTCATCGCTAGAGTTCGGTTAATCGATCATCTGTATTCAGTCGATTGACCTTCGGTTGTCGAGCTTGTATAAACGTCTTTACTCATTTAAACATCCTCTTTTTAACATACCTATCTTTAAACACACTTAAATAGAAATATTAGTAGAAAGAGTATTTTGTCATCATCAAAATTGGGTGAAACCTCCCGTGGTTCAACAATGATGATAAAGGCATTGATCTTATAGATAGTATTAAGAGATTCTTTCTATGGTTCTTATTGGTAAAACCATAAACATAGGTGACAGAGACGGTTTTCACTTATGTTTAAGAACTAAATTCAATGTGAACCATTTGATTATAGTACTCTAAATAAGTAAAACTGATCTATTGAGAATTGAAAAAAAACACATATTCTACCGTCTATACTAGTCTATAAATTTGTAAAAAAGCACCATTGACTAAAGATGGAACTACCAATTTTATTCAACAAAAGGGGGACTTGATTTTAGTCTTTATAAGACAGATAAAAGAGGGAGGAGCTAATTTAACATATCTTTTAATCCCTAGCTATTTTTATTACAATTTAGATCTCTAACATTCCAAAATATAAAAGCCATTATGAAAGGAAGGAAAGGGATGAGTTTTAGTTCCTAGACTTTTTTTAGTCCCTTTTTTACTTCTAACAAAGAATTTAAGGCTAGCAATCTCAGACTCAGGGGTACTAGATTATTACTAATCAATGACCCTTCTAATTTACTATCTACTAGCAATTCAAATGGGATTGAGTTTTAGGAATTACTAGGGCTAGAGGAGGACTATTCCATGGTATATTCTTAGTCTCCTACTTGGGCTAGCTACTGAAATGGCTTTTTTGGTTGTTCTTACTAGTTTTTTTCCTATAGGATTGGGAGTTCAAGGTCATTAATAGGTAGAGTTTGAAGAGGTTAGCTTGTTTTAGTGGTATTTTCTTAACAGATTTTTGGGACTACAACAATTTTCCAAGTTTTTAAGCTCCTCCTGGAATCTAGTGATAAATGTCTTCCCTGTGGGTTACCAGTCCGTTTTGTTTTGTTAATTTGAGGCTTTCCACTCATAATATACTTTGATTTGTTTCCATTACATTTCCTCATTTTCATCGTAAACGACTATGTTATAAGTCTCTGGCCATTCCACTCTGAGCTCCAATTCCACATAGATTTAAGTATAGTTAATATAGGACATTTTTGTAATTACGGTGTTTATTAAGAGATGATTCCTAATTGTGTTCGCAATGTAACTCAATCCTTCCATTATCTAATATCCTAGAGGAATATGGTGAACTTTAACCCATATAGGAGCTTTTGTGATTTCTCATTTTCTTACATTCCTAGGCTCTATTTTTCAAGGAACGTGGGTTTATCTTAGATATGCTAAGGTCCCTATTCTAAAATAGCTTTCATACCCTCCAAATTTACAAACTTAAAGAGAAAAGAGTTCTTCTCTGCTACTAGAATTTCTAGTAGGTCGTGAGTTCTCCAGGCTTGTTGGATCGCCTTATAAATCACCAAATATGCTAGCCATTTCCTATTAAAGAACCTTACTAGAAAGTGTTTAAGTTTGTCCGCTCCTTTTATCTCTTCTTATTTTAGAAGTTGAACAAAGATAATTCCTTCATCTCTCCTTAAAGGATGGTAAGTGAAGGTTTTCACCTCTATAGGTGAGGGTTCTTCAAAGGAGTCAAAGATGATAGATCTCCAAGTTCTGGGTAGGGGTTTTGGGAAAGGTTTAAAGATTGAGGGGAACAAAAGCTTAAGGAAGGTTTTTATGAGACAAGAAAAAAAAAAAGGCAAGGTCATTGGCTAAGGTTTGATGAGTTAGGGTCACCAATTTCTTTAGAATTTTGATTTGAGCCATGTTGAGGGAGAGGGGGAAACTATTTCCTCTTGTTAAGGTTTTGAGCATTTGGGAGATTTGAGAGTTTTTTTTTAAGATATAGGGATTTATGAAATTAGGTTACTTTGTTTAAGGTTTAAAACTTATGGTCAATCTGGATAAGGTTTTTTTTATTTTGGGAGGTTGGAGGCTTTGGATGATTGAGCTATCTTAGATGGAGGAAGTGGAAGAGGGTCACTCGAGGGAAGTAGGAATTGCTATAGCTAGGCCTAAAATGATAAGAGGAGAGGAGAAAGCTATTTAGATGGACAAAGTGATTAGGTAAAGGGGATAAGCAAAGAGGAAAGAGGCAAAAGAAGGGATTTAAAGGATGCCGAAGAGGGAAAGAGGTGGGTGATGGCTACAATTTAAAGGATTCTCTCTCTCTAGTAATAAGAAATGTAATTAACTAAAATTCATATAAATGTTAGAACATTTAGTCCCACCACAATGGAATTCCTGATTCCTGGACATGTATCAGTCAATTTAGCAAATCGATCAAGATTATACCTTGTAAGATTCCAACACTTTGCATTGCCACAATCAAAAGTAGCACATCCAATAGCAAACTCTACAATAAGCCTTCAGTCCTATCAACTCTCATGATGACTTGCATCTTTTTAGGCCCAGACCAAATTTGGGTAAGCATTACACTTGTATACACAAGGACTACAATATACTAAAGTCCAAGTTCTATTGTTTACTAACACCACACATTTATACCCCAATGTTTTTTCTTTCCTTGCAAGTTGTGCATATATTATATCTCCTAAGAATTTATCACATCAATAACTATATTGACATTGCCTCAATAGTAAAATTAAACAAAACTTCGCCTTCATGTAAATCTTATCTATATAATTATATTGTCCCATGGTTTACTTTGAGTTACCTTTGATAGAAGTTAAGATGAAACTAATAATTATGGTCATTGCAATGTCAAAAAGGGAATTAATAACATAATTACGTCCCATATCTCTGGATTCTCATTTTTGTATAACTATACATTCCAAACACATGAAACACGGACAAGCAGTTAGGAGTTAAATCAAGGTACTTCCCTCACTCCTTTTTATTATAAATACTATCAAATTTACCTTCTCCTTAAATAATATAACACTTTATCGCTTCAATACTTTATAAAGTTGATACAAGTCAACACAAATACAACATGCAAATATAAATAATAGAGAGAGTAATAACTAAATCAAGCAGTCACATCATATAGCCAAAGTAATTCATTACGTTTGAATAAAATACAAGAAGACATTAATTATTTCCCAAGGAACATTCCACTGTTAGTGTTACATACTTTTACAAGGATAATGTATAAATTTTGCTTCCTATATACCAAGGTCTATACCAAAAGGGAGGACATGTACACAAATATGAGACGTCATGCTAAAAACTACTTCATGCTGATTGAATTATAAAATTATATGTAAACCAACAAATACCAAATAATGATTTCTATAACTACATGAAATAATCATAGTTCCCTCTCTGATGTACAGGGAAATTACTTGTAACATATTTATTTCTTATATAAATCTTTAGGGGAATTTTAATTGTCATAATATATTATCATATTGGTACAGGTAAGTATGTATTATAACTTGAAAATAAAAATAGGATTCAATATACCATATATGGGTCATCAGTCATAGACCACGTAACACATAGACGTCCTTTTCTAAATTAGTGACACTATGCAACTTATTGCCATGTGAAAACATACTACTTTTTCTTATAAAGATGAAAATAAAACATGGTTATAAAAGTAACATTTAAATTCAATTAAATAAACCCTTCTTCATTTGGTCAACCTAGTTATTGTAAGTTGTGAGACACAACCCTTATCCAACACAATGTCCTACTTTAGTTACCTAAAGATTGGTTAACCTCATTTCATTTTGGGAAATTGTAAATAGTGGAAAACACATTTATTCAGCGATAGACTGAGTCAGTAGTATTATAATTACATGAGTTATTGCTATGATTAAGAAAACAAGTGTCGAATTTTACACTATATGCCCATATTTGATATACGATCTATTCTAACTTTTACTAACAATCAAACTTAATTTTAATAGTTTTCCTCTTCATCAAGCTATAAGAGAAGATTTTTATAAATAAAACTAATAATAAGGCCATCTTTACAAAATTTAATTGCCTAAAATAGACAATCAGATGAAAGAATAAAAAACTTTCTTACCTTGTACTAATTCACATTTCTCCAATTGAATATCTGAAAAATATGAAACATAAACATGCAATACCAAAAATAAATTAGATTCAATATAAAAAAATTCAAGGGATTTCATGATATATGAACATAGAAGATGATAAGTTGCAAACCTTACTAGAAGACGAGTGAAAGTAAGTGGAAACACATAAAGCTGGCAATCAATTACCCAACACTACCATTGCAAATTTAACTTTTCACAAACATGGATTGTTCATAGAATTACTTTTATAAGAATTCATTAACATTACATCGAGGTTTTAAAACTTAATCTTAAATGATAAAATACTAAATTGAAAACAAGGCCATATGATCAAGTCCAACCAACCAAAGAATCCTATGACATCATAAAATTTTGCCAAATAGTAACTACACATAATCATTTATAGTACAATGATGAGTATTCTCCCCTGTTATGAGAGCGACAAGGGTTTGATCCCTGGAAACAGTGTCAAAAAGTTAATAGATATGTCGATAACTACTAAATAATAAATTCCTAACTTCTAACTATATAGACTAGCAAGTCAGAGTCGATCTCATAGAAATCTAATTAGTTTTAAAGCTATTTCTAATGTTTCACTAAAGAAAATAAAAATTCCCTTGGTTTTGAAAAAGCAAATCAAACAGCAAACATAACTAACAAAACTAACATAATAAATGGGAACGCATAATAGAAATCAATAGATAGCAATAAAGGAAAACTAGGCAGAATATATTTCAGGGATTTAGGAATTACAATTGATCATTAAAAACATAAAAATTGTGTTTTAACTAAGATACTACCTATAGACATAAATGAGCTCTTGTATAATATGTTCCTTTACTTTTAGATAAATCTGATACAATAAAAAATTTATCCCTAGCTATGTAGTAACCTAGAACAAACTCTCAAGATTTAATGGTACAACAGTATTAAGAACTAACTAACAGTTAACTTAGGCCATAATCTTACAAGATTGGTTCATTTCTCCTGAAGAATCAAAACTCTAGGCTAAGTTGATTAAGTTTCATTTACAAAATCAATTAACTTACTGCTACTTGTGGTAATTGCCAATGACAATTATGGATTATAAGTTTAAATCTAGCAATTGAATTAGAAATTGTAAATAGGACGGCCAAACTTATAGAATAATCCATAATTTATGGCGTTTAATAAGAATTCCAACTTAAAATTAACCTAAATCATAATGCCCATTAAAAATCTTATTTAATTCTCACAATTGTAAACCCATCATCCCTTCAATATCTTCTTTCATAAGAGAAAACTAGCTTAGCATATTGAAATTAACTAAAACAGAAAATAAATTGCAAGAAAACATATTGAAATAGTAAATAAAGATGCTAGAATTGAAGATAAAGCAATCTATTCATCAATGATCAAAGGTTCATGCACTATCCAATAAAACCCAAGTGTAAACATAAAATAACTAAAATAAGAGTAGAACATTAGCTAAAGAGTAGTAAAAACAAGATGAAAATGAAGTTATAAGCTATCTAAAATATAAACAAAAATATTATCATCAACTACAACTTGAATAGAAAGCTTACAGCACTAAAAAAAGGGAAAATAAGAAGAAAAAGTTTGGTTGTAAAAAAAGGAATGAAACGTTGACAAAAATGCCTCTATCTAATCCTTAAATATGTTTATTCTAGGGTTTTTGACATTTTGGATGAGTAAGCATCTTCATTGCTCCTATTTTTTCATTTTTAGGACACTCAATGATGATTAACAGTGTTATCAATGGCCCTTTGTCAAACTATCATTGAAGAATCTAAAACCCAACCATAAACGGTAGTTACTGAGGGTTAAATAGTACCATTTATCAAATGTAGGAACTGCCATTTAAGACACTATTCAGCATCCTCTTATTCCATTTTACTTCAATTCTTCTCTAAACTTAGCCCTTTAATCAGAATTTGTGTCTGATGATCAATCCTACATTTAAACTTAAAATTAATACAAATTAGACACTTACAAATCAAAATAAGGAAACCACATTGAATCACACGTGAAAATACCATAAAATGCACCTCTATCAAATATCCTCATACTTGAATTATTTCTTGTCCTCAAGTAATGACTTAAACATTTTACTTAAACAATGTTAATCAAAAGTCTCAAGCTAATTGAATACAAACAAAAATCAACCGATGTCATTGATTTAGTGTACAAAGTTCAACTTCATCGTGACAAAAACTTAGTTAAACACACAGAAAGCACAAAGTTAGTAAAGAAGTAACCTTTAATACATAATATCAAGTATCTAATTCATTTAATATAGACCAACATATGAATATAGTCAAGGATGTTCAAGACAATAAAAACAAACCACAAATTCAACTTTGGAGTATTTTCTTAGAGGTCACTTAGTCTTTTTACATGAAGACAAGCACCTTGTTATGAATGACCCCATGTACTCAATTAGGATACTCCTTTTTACCTTATTCGAGATGTCATCTAACTTTTTAACGCAAAAGTAAATAATTTGTCATCAAGACCCCTAAATACCGAGTTATATAACAATCTCAAATGACTACAAACATCATTCATAACTTCAACTTTTACATTAGTTTGAACATAACGAAGTAAAAAAGATGCTCCCTTATTTAAACAAACACACACTTTTGTTTCAATTATAAAAAGGCATTCTATTCCACATCTATTTGACAAACTATATAAAATAATCTTAAACACTTAATATCATACAAAAGGGATTACTAAATACATGCAAGTATTCAAAAAGAAAAACAAAAACAAAAAAATTAGGGTTAGTAATCATTTAAGAATCGATTCATACAAAAGGGGTTACTAAACACATTCAAGTATTCAAAACAAAAACAAAAACAAAAAAATTAGGGTTACTAATCATTTAAGAATTGATCAATGTTCAACCAAATCAAAAGCATCAATTAAATTAAAATACTATAATTGATAATTGACTAACAATCAAGATCATTTGAAGATAAAACAATCAAATCATCATAATTGAACTACTAATAATTCAAGTTCGAGAAAATTTCAACTTTTTCCCCACCCCCACATTTAAATGGGACATTATCCTCCATATTCCATGAGCAATGAAAATACGAAGATGAATGGGAATAAAAATACTCTCCTAACATGTGTAAACCATGTCAGCTTCATTAAGAAAAATTACAATTTACTTTAGCACCTATAAACAAAATAAGTAAAAGAAATAAAAACACTCAAAAGAAGCCTAAATAAATTGCAAAAAAAAAAACAAAGGAAATGGTTGGGATGCCTCCCAATAAGTACTTATTTAAGATTATTAGCTTAACTCCTTATTTATACATCATCTAAGATCAATGGAAAGGTTATACTTCATGGAAAAATGACATGAATGAATTGATAAGCTAACCATACCTGCCCTCAAAACTGACTCATAATAAGTAGGATGTCGCATAACGTCAGAGATGTTAAACTTTATAACTTGTCCACTGTACTTCATTATCAAGTCTCCCATAAGGACATCAATTAATGCATGTGGTATCTTCAAAAATAGTCTCCCTAACATAATGGAAGACTCTTTATCTTGCATATCTATAATATGAAAATCTATAGGAAATACAAGATCACTAACATGTACCAAGACATCCTCAAAAACTCCTTTAGAATAAGCGTTAGAACCATCAGTTAAGCGAAGGATAACACAAGTCACTTTTAAAGAACTAATCTTAAAAGCTTAAAAATAGATAAAAGCACTATGTTAACTGAAGCACTAAAATCTATTATGCACTGATCCTCATGTTGTTTATTTTGTAGGGGATAGAGAAGATACTAGGATCTATATACTTAGTGGTATCTTTTATTATAGAGCTGCTAGTACACTTTCCCCATACTTGCCTTTACATCACCATTCTTCTTTTATTTCCTCATAATCCACTCCTTCAAGAACTCTTTCGTAGTCTCGAGTAAATGTATGGTCAAAGATTACTTGCCCCTTCTCCTCCTATTACTTCTTCTTCTCCACTTACTTGTCCTAATCTTTGCTCGATCCTCCCTCTTTTCTAAACTGCTAGAAAAAGAATTAAAATGTGATTAGTAACAAAAAATGTTGTATAACGTACCTTAGGAGACATCTCATCCTCCTTCTTTTCTTGCACTCTCCTCCCTCTTTTCCTTTTTTTTTTCTTACTCTTCCTTCTTGTTCAACTCCTCCTTCTCTTTTTGCCTCGCATTCTACACGAAGATAGTAGACATGTTCTCCCTAGGATTCCTTTCTGCTTGGTTAGGAAGTCGATTAGAGGGCTTGCAACTTTCCCACAAAAGTCTTCTAAGTTGTTCATTTGATTCTCTAAATTTTTTATGCTACTTGTTGTTTTCTATTGGAACTAAAGAGTGTTGGTGGTCAAATTCTTCATGATCTTCTCTAGTGGCATGCCTTTAAGAGGAGGCCTAGGTTGCTACACTTAGTAAAAACTAGATAAAGAGTTGAACCCTTGTGATTGTTGTATGGCGGAAGGTCTGAAATTGGAGCCATCTCTTTATTTGTTGACCCCATAACAAAAATTTGAATGATCCTTCCACCTTAGATTGTAAGTGGACGTGTAAAGGTTATAAGTTCCTCTGTTGATCTTGGGAGCTTCCAATCGTATATACATGTTGGTCATCCTAAAAGGTAAAGTATGAATCAGTATAATGATCAGATAACGAGAAAATTTCACATACTTTGGCTTTCCCCTTTTTGACTATAACTTAATCCACTAAGGATGTGAGGTTTGCTACTTGCTGCTCCAACCTCGAGACAATAACATCCGTAGTATACTGTGTAAAGGATGAGAGGCTATTCTTATTACCCAAGTATTGTGAGTTGGTTACCATAGTTACCATCAATTGCTTTGCATCAGTTGATGTCTTATCAACTAATTCCCCTCCACTAAGTGCATCTTTCATGTTCCTATCCATAGGCATTAGTCCTTCATAAAAGTAATGAATAAGGAGTTGTTCACTTATCTGGTGGTTAGGAAAACTGTTACACAATTTCTTGAAACACTCCCGATACTTATAAAGTGACTCCACTCCATCCTATCGAATGCCATAAATCTCCTTCTAGATATTTATTTCTCTCAACCTCATAAAGTACTTCTTGAGGCATACTTACTGAATTTGGTTCCAAATGGTAACTAATCTAATTGATAGATCATACAACCACTCCTTGGCAGCATCAACTACAGTGAAAGGAAATACTTTTAACTTCAACTGATCCACCATGACACTAGTAGGTTTCATTACCAAACATGCAATTTCAAACTCCTTGACAAACTTATTTGGGTAAGTGATGTAGTTGGATCCCAGTGAGCTATTATCCCAAAAACCTATAAAAATGGGCAAAGTACGAATTAAACTAGGTATAATCTCAAACTCAAGTTCATTTTCAAGATAATTGATGCAAAGTAAATCAGGATTAAAAGTAGGAGCCACAAACTAGGAACCATAAACTCCTTCAAAGTGTGTTGGTATTGCTCGATCGTGACTTTCACTTCTTCTTAAGACTCCTCGAAGTTATTTTTAGCTTCCAATTCAAATGATGATGAACTATTGCTCTCAAGTATGTGAATAAGCTGAATGCATTCATAATACCGAAACTTTGTATGACTTGTAACAGGGGAAAATGAAAAAAGGATTAAATGGAGAAAGAAGTAAGCCCCAGTTTTCTGTAAGCTCATATGAAATAGAATGTGTAGCTTATCTATGATAAATTAATAACATGTAGGCAAGCAAAGTCAAAAATGATGCCTTATGGCCTATATACATCTTTACCTATACCTAATTAACCATGAACTAATATTTCAATAGATTTTATGTTAGGTCACCTAGGAAACAAGGAGGGAAGGATAGTATTTTTGTTATTTTTGATAGGTTTAAGAAGATGGCACATTTCATAACTTATTTAGAAATAAATGATGCAACACATATTGTTGATTTTGTTCTTTAAGGAAATTGTTTAATTGTATGGTTTACTTATAACAATAGGCAGTAATAGGGATGTTAAGTTCTTAAGTCATTTTTTATGTACTTTATGGAGTAGGTTAGGAACTAAACCATTATTTTCTACTGTTTCACATCTTCAAATAGATAAACAAATTAAAGGAATTAATTGGACATGTATTACTTAGTTATGTGATATTATTCAAAATAACTTAAAGCATTAGGTAAATGTTTATTATATGCAAAGTTTTCATATAATAGGACTATTCATTCTAATGCTAATTATTTTCCTTTTAAAGTTATGTATAATTTTGACCTATTAACTCCTTAGATATTTTACCTTTACCTACTATTGAATGAGCTAATTTAAATGGAAAGCAAAAAGAAATTTTTTTAGGGATTTACTTACAAAGGTTCAAGCTAGTATAGAGCAAAGGAATGAACGATATGCAAGGCAAATGAATAAAGGATGCATGAAGGTCATTTTTTAGCTCAATGATTGGGTGTGGGTTTATACATGAAAGGAGAGGTTTCCTATGTAATGAAAATCTAACTTGCAACCTTAAGGAGATGAACCATTTCAAGTGCTTGAGTAAATCAACAATAATTTATACAAACTAGATTTATCAAGTGAATATAATAAGGTTAGTGCTACTTCCAATATTGCTAATTTGTCGTTGTATGATGTAGGTGATTTGAGGATGAATCCTTTCAAAAAAAGGGGAAAATGATTAGGATCAAATTATAAGTGCACCTATGTCTACCCATCATTCCACACCATTGAAAGATATAGGAGGCCCAATAATGAGGACTAGGACCAAACACATGAAATCACAAAGTTACAAGGGAAGGAAGTCATTCTTTAAGATCAAAGGGATACAGTTAGTTTAATTGCTTATTTATGTATTTTAGATTAGCAACAGGCTTTTAAGAGTTGACATAGCCCAATAAAATCCAAGTTGGTTTAAGTGCAAAGAACGTCATTTTGAGCAAGTGACGGTAAGTTAATGACCCTTAAAAACAATGCTGTAACAGATTACAAGGTGCCACCATTATGGCTTGTGAGATAACTTCATAGATAGTGAGAATTGAAGCATAAAAACACCTAAGAATGGCACTATTATACATTCTAGAAATTGCCATTATAAACTTAAACAAGGACAAAAAGACAATGGCCCATTACAACAACATCATTTAGTACCAACCTAACCATTGTTGTGGTTTGTGTGATGATATGAAACTTTGTATTTTAAATTATTTAATTTACATATTTATTCCTAAGTCAGAGTTCAGCATTGTTAAGACTATATAAGCCTATTTAATCGTCACTTTGGAAATACTTTTTGACACTTTAAATTAAATTGAGAAATTTTGTTCTTGTATAAGGAATTTCTTCCCTTTATTCTTCATCAATAACTCTAATATGATCTTATCAAGGTTACTTGTAGTAACCAATCACTATAACTCTACTTCTAATTAACATGTTTGATTAGATTCAAGTTCCCTACTTAATTTCAAAGACAATTTTAGAATTCTTATTCCGACATAGATTTGGCTTTTAGACTACTCAGGTTTAAAGTTCACATCATGAATGGTTAAGTACATGTTATATATAAATAACACATTTTAACTATGGCATATATATTGGTTAAACACTCATGAGTTTTTTCCATTATTGTTCCATTATTGATAGGTACATGTCTTTGTAATCACCATCACCAATATGTATATCATTTAGTATAAATGCTAAGAATGTAGTTTACTATAATGAATTAAATGCCCTATTATGGATTTTATGGAGTGAGCATAAGCCGAAGAGGAGATTCTATAGATGCTACAATCATTGAGTGAGTGTATTTCAATTTGATTGTAAACTGAAGAATGTTATATCTAATATAAAATGGTTAACCTTATCATTTTACAGGTTAGGAGATGTGACTTTTTCAAGTGATACAATGACAAATTCACTATAAAGGCTATTAAATGTTAAAGAAGGTTGAAATAGGGATAATCGAAGCAGATATAAACATTAAACTACTAAAAACAAGTGATATTGAGGAGCAAATAAAGCTTATAAAGGAAGACATCGATATGTTTATAAAAGAGAAAAACAATTAAAGTTTTTGTTACTCTATATTATGGTTGGAGGTGTTATATTTTTATAGGTGTAAATTTAACCTATGTTATAAGGAAACCCTTTTAAATTGCATAATTGTTGACAAGTGTAATGACATTAGTTATTTGATCATGTGAATGACAAATCAGTGATTGAAATTTAAATGTGTTATATAATTAACTATAGTTATTGTTGATTATAAAGCAAGTGGCAATTAAAGCTCCCATTTACAATGAATCCTGTGAATGTCCCAGTATACTAAAACTAAGTGTATATACATTTTTAACTAGTTTGGGGCTTTATATGCATAAGAAAAAGACATTTCCCTAAAAGTTATTTTCACAGTATTTGTAAGGTTTGATTTTGTGCCATATTGATGTCGTTATGTGTACTGATTCAGAAACTTGCTCTTATGATCATTTACATAACCCTTATCAAAGATGCTCTCCTCTTCTTTACTTTAGCTTGTAAATGTTGTGAAGTTATACTTAATTATCCTTTAAACTTCTGCCGTGTTAGTTCATAAGACAACTTGAATGTATAAGGATAGACATCTATAAACTTTCTTTTGATGGCACATGTAAAGATACCAACTTATCAAAAATAACCGATTAAGTTAATTATGTAAAGTTAATAACATCGTCATGAATTCATATCATAGTATATGCAACTCATAATATTCCTTATTATTTCCAATATTAAATTAATAAGAAGATCAAAAGACACATCACTCAAAAAATAGTTAGACTAAAAGATCGAACTATAAAAACATAATTTAGGATATAGAATTCAAATACTTGTGCACATGCCTCATGTGATACTTCTGGAGTTGTAGAGTTGTAGAATTCTTTATATTGAGTACCTATAACAAGATCAAATATCGATGAGTTTAAATTAATAAAACCATCACAAGTTCCAACTAAGGAAGGTACACTTACATTTGTAATGCCTTCCTTATTACATTTTCTTGAGTTATGATCAGAATTATCACATTTTCTACATTTTGAACTTGTCCCTTTTAAGACTACTTATTTGGATTGTTCATTTTTTTTAGCACATTTTTATTTTTCCTTCTTTAATTTTTAGGCCTTCTTAATATAAATTTTTCTATAGGTATGTATATTTGTTTTGTTATAGATGCAGGCTAAAAAAATAACATCCCTCATAGGCTACAACATATGCCAATTTACACTCTTTAGTAATCATTTATAAATGTATCCACCCTTTATTGATAATGGTGGATAATACTTAAGGCATGATATAGGGGTATTGATATAGATCCCATCCTCTGCAACTATATATAAATTCTCGACTAATCTTGATAATATACTTTTTATAACCCTTTGGCACTTTATATGCCTCGTATCAATTACAAATTATTCTTTATTTTGCATCATCTTTTTTATTTTTTTCAATTTTTAACAATAATTGATGCAATATTTGTATGCATTCATTTACAAATTTTTTCTTATTTTCATGTATTATTGTTTCAAACATGTTAACGATTGGTCTGTTTGTGACTAGCAAAATCGACTATTGATTGTTTCTTTTATATTATTGTAAATAGCTAGCACTTTGATTCAAATGGCTAGTAAGATCTAGTCCACCTCGCCTTAGAAAAAGCAAAGTTTCAAAGTATATAGGTTTTATCTTGACAAGTTTCTTATGCTGCTCATTGAATTTGTCTATAAAAGTGGACCATATGAAATTTCAAAACTATCTTTATATGCCATTTATACTATAAACTTCCATATCAATTATGGTAAATGTGTCTAGCACATGTCCAATGTATGATATTTGGTAAAGTCTCTTCTATAGCTCTTAAAAATCGCTATAATAATTGAAATCAAGATAAATTCATATAAGATAGGATTTATTGCAAAAAAATGTCAATATGACATGTATATTACCTTTTGCATGCCATATATGAAGTTTATAAACTATCTCTATAAACTAGTGTTTTCTACCTCTACTGTTAGTTCCTTTAACACTTAATATGAGGATGAATTAGAAGTTTTCAAATTTTCTTCTAAGTTATATAATCTAAGGACATCAAATTTCTAATACACGATAGTTAAATTTAATTTGTAATTTTCCTAATTAAATTAATAATCAAACATAAGCTAAATAAGTAACAATTCAACCAATATAAAAAATTAAAATAATTTACAAATAAATAAATAAAAAGGAAGAGAAAATAACAACCAATTTATCCTAATTCAGATATGTTCACTTTCTCATACATCCAATCCCAACAAATCTTATTGAGATTTTCACTATAACAACAAAATACAATGTTGGTTTACAAATTTTTTTCTAGAATTAAGGATAACCTTTGACAATCCTTTTCAAGACTCAATAATAACCTTTCTCTCTTCTTTTTCTAAGGCTACTGAATAACTTCACAACTTTCCTTTTTTTTAAGGTGTAAGGATTCCCTTTATAACAATACAAATCTCTTTTCTCAATTTCACTCTTCTTATAACACCTTCCAAATCTCTTTTGACTCATCAAGGTGTTTAAGAGCTCACACTATACTTGAAACGAATGCAATACATAAACTTCATAACACTCATACAAAACTCAAACAAAACTTAACAAAAATATCATAAGTAATGTTTAAATCACTTTATATAATTGTTTCTTGCATACTTGATACATAAAACTTATGTAGAAACATGTGCTTATAGGCCTAAAACCTTAAAATAGTCGTCTGTTATTACTTCCCAAAGTTATAATGCATTAAACATAAGTTTACATTGGTTTTTATATGTTAGAAGGCCAATCCCACTTCAACTAGTCAACCAATGCATGTACTAATCAACCAGCCCACTCCTCATATTGGTTCCCACATCATTTTTCACGCCAAATTCATTTTAAATCAACTCCTAACTCATTCATACATAGTCTAACATATTCTAAACATCATCAAACACATCTTAACTCCATTTTACACAACTCAACTCAAATACATAAATTAACACAATCATAATCACTTAGTTGACTAAATTTCCTTAACACTTATTCTAAACCAATTTTTTCAACTTCAACTTATACAAATTCATCCATTACTAATTTAACCAATTTCATTACTTCATTCTAACTTCATTATCGCA
This sequence comes from Pinacopodium congolense, assembly GCA_028565735.1. Taxonomy (NCBI): domain Eukaryota; kingdom Viridiplantae; phylum Streptophyta; class Magnoliopsida; order Malpighiales; family Erythroxylaceae; genus Pinacopodium; species Pinacopodium congolense. The sequence continues at coordinate 16,433 of JAOXYD010201376.1, forward strand.
TTTCCAATTTACATAACTCAATATGTAAGACTTACCATATAATTTATACATTCATTCATACAATCTTATATAAGCATTCGTTCATACATGAAGAGGATTTCCTACACACATTAATCATAAACAACTTCTCTTGATTATGCATTCAATATATAATAAACTAAACATGAATGCATTGTGCATAATGTAAGCCTTTAGACACTATGATAAGACTAAAATAAGACTTATAATAAAACTTACACTCGTCCTATAAAAACCATTATTCTTAAACTTGATATTTTTCCATTTTCATCTTCAAGTTCAACTCCAATGCTCTTTCTATCTTGGTCTTCATCTATCTTTCTTTAACTTTTCTAAACACTTCAAACCATATTATTCAACTCTAAGGATCAACATCCATGCCTTTTATGAACTTGTCTAAACACTTCAAACCATGTTCTTCAAGTCTAAGGCTTAACATACATGCATCTTCATTATACATTTCTTTCAAACGTATCTTAAACAGATCAAACTCCATAAATATAGTAGTAAAATTATTTTTTCATCAGATGGAACCATCTCTTAGTTCAACATCTACAACTACCCGTGTTAAAAGATATATCTCTCCATTCCCGTCCCTTCCCATTACATTAAACAATTGGCCTTAGAACTCTATTTTTAAGAAACAATCATCAACATTAAATATTGATCTCAGTTGTTTACATCCTTTTTTCATGACTCAAAAACGAATGTATATCCTTTTGAACTGCAACAAACATTTAACATATGAAATGATTTTTTTATTCTTCAACTTTATTACATCAAATTCAGTTATGTTTACTTGTAAAGTGCAATTTTCTTGATTCTTTAATAGTTACAAATCCACTGTGGATTTGAGAATGCTAACTTTCAATTCATTTTTATATATATCCTTGTTACTTGTCATTTTCATTTACATACTTTATACCCTGCTCCTTCCTCAATTACATCTTTGTTACTTTTATATACTAGAGTCATCATATATATTCAACTTCTTTCTACATTCCTCAACCATTTTAATTATTAATATACTAAACTTTTTAAGAATTTTGTCCTATAAATATCTTATTAAGAACTTATTAGACAACATTTTTTGTTTGTTTTTTGTGTAATAGCTACGATCAAGTTTGTACATCTTGACTTTGAAACATTTTTCATTTTTTGTCATATCTAACATACAAATTTTATAGACAAACATCGTTACATCCAGCACTAATCTTATTACTTTCACTCTTCTTCCACCTCATGTTGAATCCTATTTGTATTGTTTAATTAACTACATCATCTTTAAACTTTTTTATAGTTGCAAATTTCATCCTCAATGATCATTGTAGTATTACACTAGCTGGTTGATGCATGATACTTACTCTCTATTATGGTTCACTAGGTTCCTCTTTTATAGGATATTCATCACTACTTATAAAAATCCCACGATTCATGGAACTAAATTTGAATTGGCTTATGATCATGTGACAAAGTACTTGGAATTTAATTCAGGGACTTCATCATCATCATTTTCATCTTTAGAAATTCCATCATCATCACCATTTTCATTTTTTAAAACTTCATCGTCTTTGTCATCTTTAAGAACTACATAATCATCTTTAATTGATCCCAATCTACTTACTATTCACCATGACTGTCTCCGCCATGCTCACTTGCTTCCTTAAATATATTGTCAGGATGTCTCTTATTCTCTTTAGTAAGGTCCTCTCCTTTAGTTTTAAGCAATATAATAGGTGTAATAACTTATGTGTCCACCTTAAAAACTGATGTGTCAACCTTGTATGTAATATACATGTATGTCATCTAATGAATTTTCATCAAGTTTATTAGCCTAACACATTTGTCATTTGATTCAAAAAGCCTCAATGACTTATTATATTTGAAACTAGGAATCTATATTAAGTCTTGTCAACTTGAAGGTACCCTAGATCTTTTCACATCTCACATATTTATCTATAGCTCATAAATAATTTAGGTTCTAAAATGAACTTCCCACCAATAGAAAAAAAAAACTTGTTCTTTCATATCCAGCCATACTTGCATATAGAGAACATCACATTCACATTCAACACTATAAAATAGATACAAAATATTTTTTCATAAAAATTAAAGAGTGCTCTATTGGATTTTTAATACAAAGTTTTCAATTATTTAATAATGACAAGCACTACCTAAGAATAATTCTTCAAGTAAAGAGTGATAATTTTTCAACTAAAGAGTGCTTTATTAGAGTTTTGCGAGTTGACACAATGGACCTTAATAAATAAAATAAAGGAGAAAAGCATTTTATCTTTTATTCAAGCACAATAGAAGGGGAACCTAACCAAGGGTGTGTTATCTGTCTCTTATAAACAAACAAAGATGATTTATAATGGGAATAGATGGATTCAAATGAAAGGACGATTAAGGACATATAAGCGTAGATGAATACAATGTTAAAGAGCATAGACAGAGGAAGAAATTACTAGATATCACACAACAAAGAGTAAGTGGTGTGGAGAGTAATGGTTTATAGTAATGACGAAAACACACTTCATAGAGGACAACTTCTAGTGGACAAACACCTGGTTAAGATAAAGAGAGATTATGATAGAGATAGAGAGTTTGCAGTGGAATGACAACTTAATGATTTGAGAATTAAGGTTAAAATTTTCTAATTTCCAAATACTCACTAAATCATATATTAAATTAATCAGTATATGGGGTTGACATATACCAACTAGGCTCTGACTAGCATATATAGACTCAAAAACACTTTAAAATATGAAATAACTATTATTTATGTATATATCTAAAGTAATCATAATCAATGTTTTAAAAACTAAACCAAATATCGAACCAGTGAATAAAGATGTTTAAGATTTAGAGATTTAACCTGTATGAAACCGTTATAAAGTAAATACTGAAATGGTATAAATTATAAAAATAAATAAAAATATATTATATAAGTTAAATGTCTAATTGAAAAATCAATATCAATTAATGCATAATTAATTAATAATAATTCTAACTAAAATTGAATCTAATATAAATATTAAAATAATAGCAACGATCAGAATTATACTTTTGAAAGAGATTGTGTCTCATCTTCGTTAATAATTTTAAATCCTCCAATATGTAAAGAGTCATAAACAACACTTACATGCCCAAATATCTTCTAATATATTCAAATAATTATGGAATAGTAATTTATGACATTATTTTCTAAAATAATGTACTTTAATTTTAAAATAAAATAGTAACTAACTATTTATAGATGTATCCAATTCATTCGTGAATTTTTTTTTTTTTGGTAAAAGGAAGCTAATACTACTGCAACTCTACTCCACGTGCCAAGTAATGGTGCCATTTGATTTGAAGCGTGTCTCTTTTTTTTTTAAAATAAATAATTATCGTCAATAAAGGGAAAAATGATACACGTTCATCCAATGTTTTGAATACCGTACCGGTACCGGTACCAGTACCGGATTCGTCTTTAAAATGGTACTGTACCGGTACCAGTCAATACCGGTATCTTTTTTTAAAATTATAAATTAATTTTTTAATTTTATTTAGTTTGAAAAATAGTCTATAAATGTATAATTTTTTATAATTTTTAACTTAACTTTAAGTTTAAAAGGGTTCAAATACACAATTTTTTTAATTTTTTATTTTTCGGTACCAGCCGGTACCAATATTTAAACCTAGTACGAAATTAAGGAATTTCGTACTGAATTCCGTCCGGTACCGTCGGTATTGCCGATACGGGTCGGTACCGATACAAAATTTCAAACTTTGCTAATTTCTCCTTTAAAAACCACAAAATCATCAGATTGCCCTTACAAGCACAAATTTTCCTTTTTTACCTCTAAAATTTTAGAATTCTCAAATTGCCATAAGTAACACTTTTACTAAACTACTTCCATTAAATTTCAAAATCGCAAAAATAACTTGAAATCATCTTTTCTTATCTTAAAATAATTTTTTTCTAAAACAACTCATCTTTATCTCTTAACTGAGCATTCTTTCTCTCTTATGAACACTCCTTTTCTTCAACCTTGTTCTCCGGTAACCTCCTCACTGCTGGTGACCTCCATTTTCCCCCTTATCTCCCTCTTTCTTCTCCTTTTCTATTTCTGCTTCCTCTCGAAACCCTCTTTTTTACAAATTGTTATTTCCTTTTAAATGGACAAGCTCAACTCTCATCTCTGCTTAATTCTCTCATCTCTTCTGTTGAAACCTAATCCCTCGCTAACTCCTTGATCTAAATGATTCCCTTTTAAATAGCATAAAAATCACAACAGATGCACACATAAAAGAAATCCTTACTAAAATCAATAGAAACAAGTGAAAATAGCTAACAATATGACTAAGACATATTCTTCGTTGGTAAGAAGATTCTCAAATTTTGATGACTCGTAAACAAAGCCACTCATTTTCTTTTGTATTCCCACATTAAAATTAGCTTCCTACTTTAACGCCAGGGATACTCAAAAGTTCAAAATTGTAGGAAAGTGTTTGAACTCGCCGAATGGCAACATCCTCCAGTGATGGAGTTTCTATTACTCCCCAACTCTCCTCAACTCTTACTAAAACTCCTTTCTACAGCTAAGAGAATCCACAGAAAAATTTTCAGTAAGCAAAGCCCTAAATAAAAACAATAATCCCTAACTGAATTGAAATGATATCCAACTGGGGAATAACTGCCAAACTCTTCTGAAATTTTATGTTTCTTCTTTGTTTTCATCTAAAAGGTCAAATCGGGTTGCTTTTATTAGATTAGATCAAAGCCTAAGCCAAAACCATATAGGTTTTACAATTCTTTCCCCTTTAAAAGAAATTTCGCCTTCGAAATTCAAACGCATATCTAAGGTTTCCACAATTGAGGATATTGACATCAAATATAGTCCTCGACCTTCTAAGTCACGTCTCACAATGAATGATGATGAATCAACAATACTCGCACCATCAAAATCTTTCTTTATCTCAATTTCTTGACCTCTCTCTCCAAGATCTTTACCGACTCCTCCCTTTAAGTCATATTTCTCGTTCTCTTTTATCTCATACTCTGTTATCATATGACTAGGATCTAATATGTACTGTCTTAGCATAAAAACATAGAATAAATCATGGACCTATGACAACTCTAGAGGCAATGCCAATCTATACTTCAAAGGTCCCACACATTGCATGATCTTAAAAGGCCAATATATCTCAAATGTAGCTTTCCTCTATGACCAAAGTGCACGATCCATTTCCAGGGTGATACTCTAAAAAAACACTCTATCTCTGACCTCATACTACATCTCTCAATGATGTTTATCCACATAGCTCTTATGAGGATCCTAAGCTGCCTTAAGGCATTTCTTCACCAAATCAATCATCTATACAGTTTCCTATATCAGCTCTAGATCCTCCAAAACTTTGGCACACTCTACATCCCAATAACTTGAATCTCTATACCTCCTCCCAGACAAAGCCACAAATGGTTTCATATCAATACTCAAGTGATGCTATTATTATAGGCAAACTCGATCAATAACAAGTATCAATCCCAATC
>JAOXYD010201386.1:0-21992 GCA_028565735.1 Pinacopodium congolense
CTACTTGAATTTGTTACAATACTTAGCCAATTAGACTAAAACACAATTATCACTAACCTAGGCCAATAACTCACAAGCTTGGATAGTGTAACCTAAAGATAATGCACAATAACAAATTCAAGTAGCCTATTGCGGGTTTCAAAGTTGCTAAGGACCATTATGTATCACTTTCTCATTCCTAGCTTTAAGATTAGGGAATTACTTAAAGGGTAGTCAATCCTAAGGATAACTCCTAATCCATAACAATTAACAAAAATCTCAAACCTACCTAACCCTAAAAACACCAAATTAAGCTCAATCAATTCCATTCTCATAATTAATCAACCTAAACCCTTCATACACCTTCAAACCCAAAAGACATTTGAACATTACGAAATTAACACAGAACATAAATTGAAAATACTGAACATAAATCATAAACGCATAAATAATTATGAAACTAATAAATATAATGCTAGAAATAAAATATAATGCTAGAAATAAAGTAAAACACGATTATATGAATTGAAAGAAAATATTCCATAAAAAAATAAATCAAAAAAATTAAATAATAAATAATAATTGAAGAAAAACAACAAAATAAACAACCTTCAATGGTTTAGAATGGAGTAGCAATACCAAAACACAAGGAAAATAACTAAATTAAGCTAGAAAATGGAAAAGAAATAAAAAAAAACCAACCCTAAAACTAATGGAAAAGACAACTGGAGAAACGAATGAAGGAGCCCAAAACTTCCGAAATCTGTACGTGCCTTATCTTTTATATTAAGGATTTGGCATAAAACGATGTCGTTCTTACTTTCTATTCTCACTGTCAAGATGTTCGGTCGACTGGTCTTATAGTTCGATCGACTGTTGTGACAAATGGCCTCATTCGATCGACCGATCCTTTCGTTCAATCGACCGTTATCTTACCTTTAGTCAATCGATCTCTACTCGGTCAACCGATCTTCCTTCCACGGTGACAACTCCAATATTTTTGCTCAAAACTTGGCCATTTCAACTTGTATTTGTACCTTAAGGCCAAATCTACATGTAAACACAAAAAGGAACATAAATTAAGCATTTAAGCAACAAAATAGGGATGAAATTACTTTGAAACACATATAGAAATACTATAAAATGCATCCCAATTAGTGGAACATAATTTTTGGATTAGACTCACATTTAATCCAAAAAGTTTAGGTAATCCTATGGTCAAGGACTCCTTGCAAGATGTATTAACTATGGTTAATCTAATCATATATTTTATTTGGTCTATCCAAATCTATGAAATCATATATTGGAATTGAGTATGGGGTGAGCAACAAACTTTGACAACTCTCGTGTGTAATTCCATATGGTAGGCCACGAGATGTGGCTTACCCCATGGTCTTGAAGTTGTCTTCCAACTTTCTCCTCCTTTCAATCTTGTCATGATATCTCTTCTGTCATTCATTTGTTGGCCATAAAATTTGATATGGACCTCCTTAACAAGATGTCCTTGCTTCTTAAGTGACTTTCACATCTATTTTAGCTTGAGAGATGCATCCAATTGCTCTTCAAGTTCCTATAAACATAAATAAACGTGGAAAACACATAAGAAACATCTAATTCAATGAATTTAACTTAAAATGCACATGAATCCCATGATTTTCCCCTTTAAACTAAATATAATAATTATTGAATCATGCTCACAATAGGTGTGATTTATGAGCTATCACTAACTAATGGACTTGAAGCTTCCATAGTGCTTAATCTTGTATTTTCCTTAATTCTTGTTTTTAAGTACAAACTTTCTTCTTTAAATCAACACCAAATGTACCTATCTTTTAACCTTACATCTTAAAGCTAATCATTAATAAAAATCATTTTTTTAATGATCAAAATGAAGATTGAAACCTCGTTTGTTTCAACACATATTATTTAAATTAAGAAAGAAGCAATTTTAAATTAAATATAATTTTTTAAATAAATATTAAAGACTTTTAAGTTGATGAATTCCATTTAAATTGAAATAAGAAATTTTAATTAGGAAATATAATTAATTAAGATAATAAATTTGTAAATTTTAAAACAATCTTAACTAATTATTAATTATAATAATATAAATAATTTTTATTTTAAAAGCAAATTTTTTATGTCAGTTAAGAATCACTGCTAAATATTAATTTTAATTCAATTAATAAGAACGATAAGTTTGTTTTTCATTATAGACTAAGTTAGTGATATGTTTAATGGGTTAATCTCAACTTTGAGAGCCTATAAAAACAACTATTAACAACCTAGAGACGATCCTAATAAAGACGTTCCAACATTTAAGTCAATAAAATTGAAGGTGTTAAGTATGCAAGAATATCTCAATTTTTTATTAATGAAAATGATAATAAGAACTTACCTTAGGATATCTCATTATATATGCAATTCATCTTTAAGGTATAGCTAGATTGTAATTGTCCTTAGTGGAGTTAAATCTAGCCTCTGTTAGCTAGGTTAATAGGTAATTAACTAGGGTTTTACTTCCTTTTATTGTTAAATCCCATATTAATTTAACTTACCCATTTCGGATGATTAAACCTTTTAAATATACAAAACATATTGAACTCTAAAAGATTTATGGTCTTTGTTGTATCTACTCAAGTCCAATTCGCATACTCAATCAAGGTTTACCATTGTCCCCCTAATTTCTTCTTAAAAAAATGGTTCTCAATGTTGAACCAAGGTGGTTCTAATTATGTGTTTTAATGATGACAAAACATTGTTCCTACTATTGTTTGAGTTTTTGAAATGTTTATAAGATAGGTAAATGCTTAAAGTTTAAGAGCATATTTATGGAGTTAAGGTAGAAGAGCTCAAGCATTAGATGATAAAGAGGCTAGATATCAAGGATCAAGATAAAACTTAAGTGATGATAAATCAAGTGATGATCAAGCTTAAAGATCAAGAGAAGCTAAAGATCAAAAGAAAGACGATCAAGAGAAGCTGAAGATCAAAAGAAAGAAGATCAAGTTTAGTTAGGCTTAGGAAAGGTCTTAAGTTGTAAGTCTTCTTGATCTTGATCAATGTTTGAAAAACGCTCTCATATTTGCATGAATATTTGCATATAGGCATATAGGATTTGAATTTTATTTTTAGTGATTAACTTGATTTGATTATGGCTTTGGCATATTAGGAATGGAATTAGAATAGCAATTTAGGCTATATGTTGCATAATCAAGAAGTAATGTGATGAATTGTTTTAGTTTATGCTTCTTGATGATTTTAAATGAATTGAATTGTTGATTGAACTTATTTAAGTGTATTTGAATTGACTTATGTCATAAGTGTGTTGTGAATTTTGGTTTATGGAAGGTTTATAAATTGATTAAAATGGTTTTAAAGTTGGTTAAAATGAAAGGTTTTGTAATCAAGGCAATTCTTATGTTTTGAATTGATTGAAATGTTTTGATGATTTAAACAGCCTTGAAGTATACTTTAAAAGCTACTTAAAGTGTTGTTTAATATTAGGAATTTGTTTGGAAAGTTTTGAAGTTAGTTTGGAGTATTTTTCATGCTTTTTGGATGTTAAATGGCGGTTTATTTATCCTTAAACGACGGGTTCCAAGGGTGCCGTTGTACCTCCGTTTCTAGAAGCTCTCAATGGCAGGCTGTTCATCTATTAACGTCACCGTTAATAAACCCAGAGGGTGCCATTGAACGTTCAGACTCTAACAGTTAGTTTCTTCTTTCGGGTTTTTGTATTTATTCCTCATTACAATGGCTATTTCTTATTTCTAAAGACTCCAAACTTCTCCCAACACTATATGTATAATTTCCAAACTATTTTAATGATTTTAGATCCCCTGAAAACAAAATTACAATGATTAAATGTCCATACATTCAAAGCTCTCTCTGTTTTTTGTATGCTTTTCTTTCAATCACAATTTTGTTGTTTTAAATTCATTTTTTGTGTCGTAAAATTTATATTTTTAGTTAGTTTAGACCTAGAAAAATCTCAAAAGGTTTTAGTTGATTTTTGGATTCATTAAATCATTTGTTTCAAGCTTTCAAAGTTTTGCTCTTTAAAATTGTCATAGTTTTAACTCCTTATAGCTTAACTTAGAAGTGTTCTTCAATTTTGAGCTAGTAAAACCATTTTCATCATTAAAAATTATTCATATAAATTTTACTTAAGGTCTCAAGAGTGCATATGATCTTTTACTTTAATTTTTAAGCACTCATAACATTTGTTTTAGGTCCAAGAACACAAAACCTCAAAACTGTCCAGTTTTTATGCAGTTTCAAAGTTCTCTACAATTTTGATTTTTAATTAGTTTTTGGGTGTACAAATTTGATGTTTTCAGTTTTCGTAAGGTCTTAAGAGGTTGCCAGTATTTGTTTTTCAATTTTTAAGTGGTTATATTATTTTTTTGAGCTTGATTTTTGCAACTTGCTCAAAGCTATTCAGGTTTGAGTATTCTAAATTTGTGTTTGATTTAGATAATCTATTTGGGGTGATAAAATTGTGTTTTTTGTTACGATTGATTGTTAAATGATTGAATAAGGATGAAGTAGGTTTAATGCATTTAATTTATATCATTTTTATGATTAAAATCGTGCATCTTTAGGCTAGAATATTAAGAGAGTATATATTTTGACAGCTTGTGTTCATTTGATTAAATCTGATTGTTTGATGCTATAATCACCTTTTTGTTGATTGAATTAAATTTTTTATGACCTATTGAAGAGTTTGGAGGGTTGTTATAATTTTTGTTTGTCTCTAGAATTTTCAGAATTGGTTTTATTGCATGAGCTTTAGTGAAACACCATAAAAGGTGTGATTGGTGACTTAAATTGGGGGAATAAATTTGTGTTGATTGTTAATGGTGGTATAGGCTGCTCTTTGCCTTTAAAATAGATTTTATAGGTTACTCTTCACCTAGGATAATGAAGATTTAAATTGTGTTAATCCTTAATTGTGAATTGGATTGGTTAGGCCTTAATTGTGCATTGACATTTCATATTCGATTTCTTGCATTTGAGCCCTTATCTTGTGTTGATTTTGATCAAGGGTATCATAAACTATATAAACTTGGTTTAAAACTCAACGAAGCTTGGATTAGGGGCTGTTCTTGTAGGAAAAAAGTTATAAACTTTGGTTATGTTAAAAAAGCTCCTCTTTGCCATAAAATGATTGTTGTAAGGGTTACTCTTCACCTTTTTTGGTGAAAAGTAAGATTGATATGTTACTCTTGACCTAGAATAAGATTGGTGTAGGTTCCTCTTGTCTTTGAATCAAGATTATTGTAAAGGTTCCTCTTGACCTTTAACCAAGATTGTTGTAAGGGTTACTCTTCGCCCAATTAAAGTAAGATTAGTTGTTAGTGAATTTCCAACAAATAGTTGGAGAGAGGACGTAGTCTATCTTTGGGGTAGGTGAACCTATACAAATCTTGATGTTCATCTTTTCTTTTATCTCTTTTATATTTTTGCATTTGTGTTTGTTTTTATTATTGTTTAAATTTTATTGATATTGGCATAAGAATTGACATTCCATATAGGTTGAATTTTTAGTTAAAATTTTCATATTGTTTAAATTGGCCAAAGGTGTTTAAAGTGTTTTATTTTCGTAAGAATTTTTAAAAACTCGATTCAACCCCCTCTTGGGTGAAATATGGATTTAAAATATTGTGTTCCTCTATAGAAATTTTATTAGTAATAAGGATCTTAATATGGTTATAAATGAACTAGTAAGAGCAATGGTGCCTAATGAAAGTTTGAAGTATAGGCACGTTTCCCCTCTAACTTGCTCCTGAGAGCTGACCAATTATCAATTATTTTTTATCAATGATACAATGGTATTTTTATTTTTACAATCCATTATTGTCCTATGGAAGAAATTGGTGTTCTTATCCCTTTCATTCAGCCATATAACTCTCGATCTCTACCATAATAAGGAATTATGTCTCATCAAAGCTTCTCTGTATTGATTTAGGACTTCCTTCTCTTTGTAAAGCTTAACTAAGTCATCTAGTTGGCCATATAGCTCCTATTAGACTAATTAGTATCCTTGATAACCTTCTTGCTAAGAAATTTGAGTTCGTGTTTGATAGCTTCTAGCTTTTTCCCACATATAAATTCCTTGCAAACAATTATTGGAAAGGATAGGCCTTTAATAATAGTATCCTTGAATGCCTCCATTTAAGCTAGAAAATAACTAGATCTAAATGGATATTTCATGTGATTTCCTCTAAAAAAATTCTAAATATATACAATGAATAATTAAAAAATAAAGGCTTCATTTATGTGGCTTTGCTTTCAAGGAATTAAGCTAACTATTCTCCATTTACTAAATCCCTGTCTAACTTCTTCCTCGTGTGAGTGATTGAGCATTTCTTATTGAACATATGAAATAATTGCCCTCAAATTTTAAGTTACTTAGCTTCAGCCTTTCCATATAATCTTTGAGATCACTCTTAAGGCTCCTATTGCTTACATTGCCTTCAGCCTTTAATCTGTATGGGATGTAATTAAAGTCACTAGTAAGTAACCAAGGTCCTTGAATGAAGTATTTAAGTTTACATAATTTAGACAAAAGGTAATTCCTTTGGAATTCAAAAATAGAAGCATAAATGAAGGATATAGTGAGGGTATCATTATCTTAAGGTAGAGCAAATTTAAGGTGCATAGCTTGATCAGTAGCATGTATTACACTAGCTTCCATTGCCTTAGTGTTAATAGCCACCACTATCATACTATAATGGTGGTATTGGTGGTTGGAGAGAATCTGTGACGTTTACCAAGTATTTTGAATGACTTAAACTTTTCTTTTGATATTTTTATTTCCAAAATTCCTAATAGAACTAGTTTAGTATCTGCAATGAAATCCTTGAGCATCTTACATTCTATGCTATGATAGACATAGATTGGAGGAGTAGGCTTTGGATCCTTTTGCTCTATTCCTTCTAATTTTCCTACTCACAGCTAACTTGAAATCTTTTTTCTCCTATTCTTTAACATGAGAGATTAGATCAGTACTAGCATCCATTATTTTTGCCTCTAATAAGGTAGTTTCCTGGTTTTCAAACTCCATTATATTGCTTAACTTATTAACTTATTGATCCTGGCTTTCCTGTATAACTGATGATGGGGATGTTGGAATCATTTATCCTTAGAAATCGTTTATCACGTTCTCTACAATTCCCTCAATCATGTTTACTATACTATCTACCATAACCTACTCATTCTTCTGCTCCTTATCTAACCTGCTAAAGGTGACGTTAATAGTTTTAATTTACTGTTTATAATCTCCCTTATATGTAAAATGGGAATGTTCTTCTCAAAGATTACTTGATTTAAGCACTCCCTTCACCTTAGCCACTTCAAGTTCTTTATTAGCATGTACTTGAGTTATGAATTCTAGATTATTTAGTTGTTTATTAGTTTGGCTTTTTCTACCCATAAGCATCTTATAATCTCCTCTTTCAAATCTCCTCCCTCTCTCCTTCCATTGTTTAGTTTGTTGAATCATTGGCCTCTATTGATGACAAACTCAGATGGAGTCCTTAAATAGCATGTCCTTCTCTCCCAACGTCATTAATGGAAATTGAATTAGGAAGCGTTTTTCCATATTCCACATTAACACAGAGCCTTGCATAACTAATTCTCTTCCCTAGTGTTATGTTCTCATCTATGCAAATTGCCTTACCAATGTAGCTAGATAAGTGACATAAACTTAATGTGGATCAGTATTATAATGACATGTTATAGAAGTTAATCTACAAGGTGATTTTCTCATGCTTCACTTTGTCCAAGGAAGTACTTAGTCTTTAAAATTGGAAAAACACATGTAAGCTTCTAATATGCTAGGGGCCACTTTCCAAAACTTCTCTTGCACTAGCTTTAAATAAGACTTTGAATAATAAATAAGTCTTCCTCATTTAATAGAACTTCAGTTAATCCTCTATTCTTCCAAGACCCTTACGCCTAGCTACTTATTTCTAGTTGAGTTACAGAAACCTAGGTTTCTCATGGCTTTTGCCTTCTACATTTGACAGACCTTACAAGCTTTCATTTTGTGCAAAGGTAAATAGAGGAAAATAATTTGGATTTTTTAGCCAAGAATTTAACAAGGTGTTTTCATTTGGTAAAGAATTTGATGTCAAAAGGAAAGACGAGACTAAATTTAAAAGGTCATTGTCTTAAATGGAGAAGTGTATGGGCAAGAAAGATGGAAAGGACCAAAATGCCCTTAATGAAGGAATCAATGGTTAAGTTTAAGAGGCGATGGGTCAAAAACAAGGTTACAATAAAAGAAAGAAAATCAAAAGCAAAGATCAAGTAATCTGTAAGATCTTATGTTTAAGGCAATAAGTAATCAAGGAGAAAGAAGGGATAACCATGGCTGTCTAGAGAGAGTGAGGAGTGTCTCTCTCATTTTTCCCTTTCTAAATGCCAATAAATTTTATCATAGACAATTAATTTACTAAATAATTTTAGACTATAAAGTTCAAAGCTAAATTATAAATTTAGAGTTACAGAAGTAGCTCAAATGTTCAAATACAATAGTAATTACTCATTTGAGTTTCAAAGAATTTTTATATTTAAATTTAAAAATATATCTTCACTTAGATTTTAATGTAGATTTTTAGTAATTATTATTATATGTAATATTATGTCACCTTAATTATTTAAATTAAAATTTGATATTATAAGCAATATAAAATATGAAAATGATTGAATATTTTAAATAATATAATAATTACTCATTTAAATTTAAAAAGTAATTTGGTTTGAATTATAAAGAAGTCTCTTTAACTTAACTTTTACTGTGAATTTTTAATTTTTACAACACTCAATTTTATATTTTATTCACTATTTGAACAATAATTCTACTTAATAATTAACTTTTATCTCTTTATTAAAACTTAAGACTTTTTTCTAAATTAAAATTTTCAATTGTAGAAAAAAATTTGAACAAGCAAAACTCCTTGAAAGTTAAGGAGCTCAAAATAAGCTAACAAGAAGCACTACAATAAAAAACTAACACCATTAAAAGAAACTACCAAGAATAGCCTTAGTGATAGTTATAACACAAGTAAAAAATACAATAGGAAAGCAACTACTACTTAGTTCTTGCCATCATATAACAATAGCATAAGTAGCTGAATAATAAGCTATTGATTTTGTGTGATTTAATGACTTTGTTCGTAACTTAATGGCTTAATCTTAATAATTTGACATTTGCAAAAATTAGGTCTAGCATTCAAAGTTGGAACTTCAAACTTCAAACAACCTCCATCTAACCTTAAATAGCTCATTATATACATCTTCCAAATTGTGAGAAATTTTTTGCAATATGGTTAGTGAAGTGGCTTCCTGCATTATGCAGCCTTCAGAGGTTTTGATACCCTTTAATTTTTTTTACTTCATATGGTATAAATTGTACTTGCTAAAGTAACTTTAAAAATCAATAGTCTTCTTTTTCTACGAACTTTTACTGTAGGAACCATAAAATAATAACATGCTACTTAATGGAAGAAAATGTTATGTGGCATAGCCTTTGAATTTGTCACCCCAAGTTAAAGGAGTATTTGAATTAAAAAACAGATGATCAATGGACTCCTGCTAATCATTACATAAGACTTAGATGGAAGAAATGCTACATAATCTACTAAATCTACCTGAGGTATTGAGCTGAATCAAAAAAGCTAACCAAAGGAAAATTGAAGCATGGATGATGACTTCCAAACCATACTAGTTTAAACCATCTGATCTTAGGGTGATGTAATCTTATATGATCCCTAGATGATGAATTAATGAAAACACTAAAAGAGTGACTTAACCATACAATTCTGTTGGCTTTATATTGAGTCATATTGCAAGAGAGGATTTCCTCCTTCAGAGCATAATAACAAAGCTAATTGAACACTAACTTGTAGAAGGTTAAGACTTCATTTACTTAGGCATTGTCCATAATCATATATATTATAAGGAGGAGAGCAAGAACTTTACTTAAAGGACCTTTATTTAACCAATCATCATGTAAAAAAAAAACTAAATTCTTCATTCCTTGGTTTGATGCAAACGACATGTCTTACTTTTTTCCTATAATCTTAACAATTTATCATAGTCCATAATGAATTGTTTTTAAACAAAAATGTCCAAAAAAATATTTTGGCAGGTATTGAGAAAAATGGATTTTATCTTCCCAAAAAACCTTTTTATCCATTAGAAACCTCCAAATTTGTTGCGCCAATATGACTTTATTAGTGATTTTAATATAAATGTATGTCTAAACCTCCCTCTTCTCTTAGACGTCACAAGTCTTTCTAATTAACCTTTTTCATTCCCTTGATATTTTTGGATCATAGAAATCTTCTTAAAAGTTATTTGACATGCTTGATTATTTTAGCTAGCAAAAAAACATAATGTGATAAATCAATGTGTAGGTTATTAATCACATAATTCAATAGTTGAACTCTTCTTGCTATAAATAATTGTTTGTTACACCAATTGGAAAGTTTTCTTTGAATTTTTATTTATTAAGGGCTTAAACTCTACAATCATTGGCATTTTTAAAGATATATGTATACCAACATATAATAAACATAGTTGAGAGATTTACATACTAGTAAGTGAAGACAACCAAGAGGAGATAGGTTGAGAACTTATTGAAATAAATATATGACTCTTACTCTTATCAATAAAGATACCTGAGAGCTCCTCAAAGGTACTCAAGACATGCATGAGAATACTAACAAAGCAAAGTTTAACCTTGGACAAAAGAAATGAATCATCAATAAAGGAGAGGCTATAAATTTTCAATCCCTCATATTTAAAATGAAACTTCAAGTTGTTATCCTAGTTATGATAGATTTTATAAGCCTAATTAAGACATCCATTCCAATGTTAAATAGATAAGGAGATAAAGGATCTCTTAATCTTAGGCTTCTAACACTCCTTATCAGATTTGAAGGCTGTCCATTTATTAAGATGCTATAAAAGATAGTTGTAAAAAATTTCTTAATCCATTCAACAAATAGGTCAAGGAAGTCAAAAACCATAAGATTATTCAAAATAAAAGGCCATTCAATGGAATCAGATTCCTTGAAAAAAATCAATTTTGATGGCACATTTCTTCCTTGAATGCTTCCTATTATAATTATTGAAAAACTCTTAAGCACGAATGATGTTATCTCTAATTATCCTCCCCTATATAAAAATACCTTTTGAAGGATACTAATAGGTTTAATAACCTTTTTAATCCTATCAGCCAGTAGTTTTGATATGATTTTATATACTATATTGCAACACAAAATAACCCTAAATTCCTTGAGGGAAATTAGACACGTTACCTTTAGAACTAAATAAGCATAGATTTTGTTTGGCTTCTTTAAGATCTTGCCTCTTTGGAAAAATTATAGAACATCCTATATGAACAAGTCCTTAGTAATTGGCCAAGTTTGTTGGAAGAAATATACAATGAAACCATCAGGGCTTAAGGCATTATTAGACTTAAGAGTGAACAACGCCTCCTTGACATCCAATTCAATGAAAGGTCTTGTCAACAAATCCACTCCTTGAATTGTTATCTATCAACAATAAAGGATTATAAATTTTTAATAGATAACATTTTACCAGAGGAAGATCCTAATAAAACTTGGAATTAGCTGATGACTTCCTATGTTAATTCCAATTGAGATATTACGACCATCGTACCTCTAAAGTGAAACAATCCTATTCACATTCCTTTTAAATAAAACTCTAATGTGAAAGGATTTAGTATTTATCAAAGTCAAGTGAGACACCATTGTTATATATATATATATATATATATATATGAGTGCACAAAAATTTATTTTAAAAAGAAACTTTATTAAAATTACTAATATTAATTAATAAAAGATTTTAATTTTATTTATGTATGAAATTTAAAATAAAATTCAATATTTTATTATAAATTACCATTAACAAATATCAATTAATAAATAGATATGTGTATAAATAGGCATGACAAAGGCATCTAATTTGTTGATTTTCCAATTCATTTCATATTTAATACCCTTTTCAATGAGTTCTTAAAAAGTTGTTAGCTAATTAAAACATATTAGTTCCAATAATTATTTTCAATTCATTTTATTTTTAAATAAATTAAAAACGTTAATATTACCATGTTAGAGATTATTCAATTTGGTTTAAAGATATTGTCATAATGTTATACTATTATTACATAATTTAGTTATATTATTATGATATCATATAAAGTCACACTCTCATTAATGCATAAGCACATGTCTAAGTTATAAAAAAATTATAAAATTTAATTATATAGAATTTATATTAAAGAAATAGGTGGCTTAATATTTACTATTTCATATTAAAATGACCAAATAATTGACATAAAACATTTTTTAAGACATAAAATTTAAAACTAAGGATATGATATTTTAGACAATTTATTTTACAAATGATATTCAATTGAATTATGAAATCAAGAAATTAGAGACATATGTATTAAATGAACAATCATTGACAAAGTATCTTTTTTTAATTGAACATCCACCCATAAAATGTTTTTTTTTATTGAATGTCCACCTACAAATGTTGATTGGTGGAAAATGTTGTAGCTTTCCTTAACACTTCACATAAATATGTAAACATATGTGAATTGATAATTATTTATATTCCTTTTAAGAATTTTGAAAATTATAATTGTAATAGTAAATTTAGGTATAACAAATATTATATTTAGGATTAAATATTGTTAAAAAAATACTATTATTATTATTATTTTTACAGTTAATAAACTCAATCAGTCAAGAATATATATTCATTCAAATTATTGTTAGATATAAAATTTTAAATGTGAAATATAAAAATTTATTAATAAATTGCATGGTTACATATGAGACATTTTCTATGTTTATGAATTATTGTAGAATTTATAATTGAAAATAATTCATATTACAATTGTGATTGAATAAAGGTAACTAATAATATTATTATAGTTTTAACTAACATAATAAAATTGTAATTGAGTATACATTATATGCAAATTAATTATAATAATTAAAGTAAAACTATTATTTAACTTATAATCATACACGAGAACATGCATGCAAACATAATCTTGCTTGGAAAATAGTATGAGGAGACATGCTCTTTGTATGAGCTTAATATATATATATAAGATTAAATTAATGTAAATTTAAAAATATGTTAAAAATGATTTGTGATATCTGCCACATTTGTAGATGTCTAACTCGAAAATTAGTTATAACTAATGGGCTTGTAACTCATTGGAAAAGGATGTTTAAAACATCCTTCTCTATTAGGGTTCAAATCCTAGTGGAGTAAAAAAGTTGACTTTATCAAAGAAAAAAAATCTTTAGTTAGTTATATACTAGTTTTATACCCTCTTAGCACTAGTTTGAAGAATTTTTTAAAATTTTATATAATTTAAATAATTGTGTTAAAAATATTATGAGAATACTATATAGTAATTTCTAATATTTATAAAAATGTTTGTGCTATCTTTTTTTTTAAATATTTTAGTTATTGTTATACCGAGTATCTAATTATTACATGGATAACTTTAAAAGATAAATCGTTTCTCTATTTTCTCATAACTTAACATTTCCATTCAAATATTTAATAAAATTTTCATTCATAAACCAAACCAAATAAAAAATGAAGAGAGTGAATTTAAAAATTAAAGAGTTCATTATTGTAATTCAAGATTTTGTATTCAATGCCATTTGTAACCTAAAAATTACTTGTTCACCTTAGTAGGCATATCTTATAAAATAATTTGCTAAGTTATAGAATTTAACAAAAAGATTTCTATTGTTAATTTAAGAAGTTTATAAAGAGTAAAAAAATCATTTTATCTTTTCATGTATTGCATATTTCATTGTTTACATTTCTTTTGAAAATTGAATTGAATTAGTAAATTAAAAGTCTCTTATAAAGCTGTTCAGTATAGACCCAGTGAGTTTACAATAATTAGTGGAATAATGTTAACATGTAATTGCTAGGTTGGCTTCAATTCATTACATTAATCACTTAACCATCACCTTTAACCAATAAACTAGGGAATGTAAAGTTAATATGTTGTTACACTAGAGAACCATCATGTACACTTTATGACAAAATCCTTTGCTAGCTATCATTGATATAGTTCAAGCTTTATTGTATCTACTATGATTATAAGTTCTAATTTCTTCTCAAGCTGAAACATATATTGGCATTCCATAAATTCACTACTATGACTTCCCTCATCCAATTAAAAAAGGACTAAATCAAGTTCTCTTAAGTTTACTTATGATCTTTGAAAAATTTGAGGTTCCTTTCCTTCTATATAATGTAAACATAGCTTCAAAAAGCTAAATTAAATAAGGCCATCTAGGTCAAGAAGTTTAACTATAGCAAGCCAATTGATTATGCATTTCAAAGAGATTTCCCTATATATCTAATTACATATACTATAAATGTAGTTTCATAATGGGGTCACATAACAGTATTAAAAAGAAGAGTCTAATGCTTCTAAAAACTCATTACATAGGCAACATACTGAATTGTGACATGTATACCTAATTATTTTATGAGTTTTGATCTGTATACCTATTTATTCTATCTAAGGTATTTAGGTTGTTATGTATATCCATCCATAATATAAAGGATAGCTTTGGGATAGAATTCGTAAACCACATAGGTTTATGTGAAGGAAATTTAGGAAAGCTAGGTCTGAATAGGGCATAACAAGACTTGTTATTAAAGAATCATAGGGTATTTAGCCAGATCACACTATCCTCTTGTTAGTGGCTTGGATTATATGGAAGTAAGATGTTAATAATTAAGTGGAAACCTCTTAATGGGAAATGCCACCTATTCTCTCTTATGATTATATTAACTCTAGCATTACTTGGTACCATGTGCCTTAGATTAAAACCCTCAAGGATTAAGTAAAAAATTCCTAATTCAAATCAATTATCATACCACAAGTTAGAGTTGTTTCCATTTCCAACTTTATATTTGATTACCTACTGCAGCTGACCTCTCAGGTTTAGAATTTACACCATTGTCTGTGATGATTTCACCTTAGGACTCATTTACCATATGGATTTTCCTTATAACCAGTAATCATATATCCACTTTACCTAAAATGACTCCTCATCATAGAGTATTCTCCATAGTCTCTTAGAAATGGTTAGTTAATTAATAGCCTTGACAGAGGTTATTCCTAATCCACCCTAATTCGTTTGTATGCATATGTGCTTCCACTTAACCTTTGCTTTCCCTCCTTTTAAAGCCTTCTCTATCTATAAAAAATTTCTTATTATCCTATTGATGGATTTAGTAACCTATTTTAGTAGCCATAAGTGAATTCTAATATGATGATATGTTGCTAAATATAGAAATTATAAGCTATAATTTCCTATCATATGATAGGTTTCTTTTACATGAACATTCAATTCTCTTATGTATTTTTTCCATCAGTACATTGCAGTACCTATAAGAGGGTTTACCTGTTATAATTGGTATCCCATGTCATGTGAAAGGAGGTTGGATGACTTGTAATATATTTATTACAGCTAATCCGTCTACCACTTACCTTGTACCTATTAAGAAGTAGATATGGATTTTTGGTTATATTTATGGAAAGTCTAGACATTCCCTTGAATTCTTTTAGTGAATTTATAAGTTCTATAATTGAGGGTGTATGTGCTTTGAAAAATAACAACAAATTGTTTACAAAGGATAAGGATAATAACATTATCCTTTTGCACTTATTATGGAATGTAAATGTGGAAGAAGGTGACATTTTAAGAGCTGCCATCCTTTGGAGAACCTCTATGCACATGGTGAATAGATATGGAGAGATTGGATCACCTTGTTTGAGTAGTCTCTTACATTGGAAAAAACTAGTTGGCTCCCTATTTATTAAGATAACAAAGAATGAGGTAGTAATGCATCGATGGATCTCGTTAACAAAGTTGTTAGTAAATTAAAAACTTTGCATTATATAGATAAGGAAATCTCATTTAATGTGTCAAAAGCTTTATAAAAATCAATCTTCATGGTGCAATTATTCTGTGAGTTACTCCTTTGATAATTCTTAAAGAGCTCTCATGAATGAGTATCTTATCCCTTTATAGACTTTCCTTTAATAAAGGCTCCTTTAAGTTGCATTAAAGGGGGGCTTGAGCACTTTTCTAAGCTTTGATGTAAGAATTTTGGAAATGACTTAAGTACTTTTCTAAGCCTTGATGTAATAATTTTGGAAATGATCTCATGTACCATAGTGCAATATGAAACAAGAAGATAATCCTTAAGATAAGGTGGATTAGGCTTTTAGAATTAAGCATAAAAAGGTTTTAATCGATTCTTTCAGCATTTTTCTAGATTTAAAGAATTCCAAAACTACATTTATAACTATCTCACCTATTAATTCTCATGATTGCCAAAAAAAAAAGAAGAGTTTATTTAAATCCTCATGGCTTAGAGCCTTATCTGGATTTGTGCTATTTATAGCAATCTTGATTTCATTTGTCTAAATGTTTGTGAGTGCATTTATTCGTTATTCTATGGCCTTTTTAGGAATAAATGAACTTATAAATTTAGTAGTAGGCTACACAGTTCCCATTGTATTAATTAACTATTAGAAATATAAGAAAACTTCCCTTTTTAACTTAATAAGGCCTTAAATTCTAGTCCCAATTTTTGATCCTATTAAAATTTCTTCGACCTAAAATGGTTTTATAGTAGAAGGGGCTATTGCTATTACCATATTTTATCCAATGAATTCTGGATTTCTAGTTGAGAAATAAGTTAAATGTTCTAAACCATTTATATGGTTTCTTAATGCAATATGTTCTGGCTCAAATTGCTTGAGTTGTGAGGGTCCTCATTTAGCTCTTTTTAGATATGTAAAAGTTATGTTTTGACTCTCTTGATGTCTCCTTTAATACTTATATAAAATTCCAAATTAAGGATTTTT
This sequence comes from Pinacopodium congolense, assembly GCA_028565735.1. Classification (NCBI taxonomy): domain Eukaryota; kingdom Viridiplantae; phylum Streptophyta; class Magnoliopsida; order Malpighiales; family Erythroxylaceae; genus Pinacopodium; species Pinacopodium congolense. Next base: position 16,961 of record JAOXYD010201386.1, read on the forward strand.
TTGCTTCTCCTTAATTTGTTATAACTTCTTGGCTCAAGTGGATTGTATCTTTGTACACTAATTGCTAATCCTCTCTTCATAGAATCTAGAAACACTTCTTGCTTTGCCAGATGATTATATGATCTAGAAAGGGAAAATTGACCTACCAATCATCCAAATTGTGTATATCGATTAGGGAATGGTTAGAGATTAGGTACTTGCTAAATACTATCTTGCTTATAAGGAAAGCATTGAATTAGTTACAATTTATTAAGGCCATATTTACCTTCTTTCTAATTAGGTGTTTTCCTACTTGCTTTTTGCTTAAAGTATATCATTTTGCCTTATATCTTAAGTTAATGAGGCTACTATAAGCTATGCATGCCTTGAAGTATTTGCAAGGTGGTTTTACATAAGTTTCACCTTCTAATTTTGATGTATAAAGAGTGGAATTAAAGTCCCCCGTTACAACCTATGGAACATTATTATTGAGAATAAGATCCTTAAGCTATTCCTATAGTTCATTACTTTAAAATACATGGTTTAAAGCATAAACTAAGGAGTTGGATAATTGAGTTTGTGTTGGCCTTCAATTTAGCAGAGAGGGTATAATCTAATACGCAACTAGGTGATGATAGATTTCAAATGAATTTTAATTATCTTCCAAGACAATCCTTATATTAAAATGGTGCAAATAGCCTATTGCAATGCAATCAACACTTGATAACAAGTGGGGGATAGAGTAATAAGCATCCCAAACTATAAGTAATAGGAGAACGAATCAATTAAGGGAAGATCCTATAAAGATAGATAATGAAAAATCTTCTAATTTTAATGTATAAAGAGTGGCATTAAAGTCCCCTATTACAAACTATGGAACATTAGCATTGAGACTGAGATCCTTAAACTATTCCTATAGTTCATTCTTTTGGAATACATGGTTTAAAGCATAAACTAAGGAATTGGATAATTGAGTTTATGTTGGCCTTCAGACTAACAAAGAGGTGGATAATTTGATATACTGGTAGGTGATGATAAATTTAAAATGAATTTGGATTATCTGGTAGCACAATCCTTACATTAAAATGGTGTAGACAATTGTTGATTTTCTTCCACTTATTGTTAATAAACAAGAGCTACTTACATTTATTAATCTTAATTTTTTATTTTAAAAGGACAATTAAAATAAGATTAGTAGTTCCACTTATTATTAATAAACAAGAGCTACTTACATTCATTAATCTTAATTTTTTATTTTAAAAGGACAATTAAAATTGGATTAGTAGACTACATATAATCAGGAAGGGCTTGCTGCTTTTGATCGCTATTTAGCCCTCTCAGACTCTAAGTTATTAGAAACTAGCTAGATTTAATCTTTATCCCCCTCCCTCATTTTTTTGTATATGAACCTTGAAGTCCTCTATGTTATTTGTTTCTAATTTTAGCAATTTTGCATGATAAGTAAAGATTTATCATTATCTATCTTTGTAGGTTCTTCCTCTAATTGATTTGTTCTCTTATCACTTATAGTTTGGGATGCTTCTTACTTTATCCCCTACTTATTATCAACTATTGATTGCACTGCAGTGAGTTCTTTATCTCCTCTAATAACACATGTTGGTTGAGTATTTTCAAGTTCCTTATTTTTTGGTGGAATTAATTTAATGACCTCTTTATAGGTTTATTCAGGTCATCTTCTTATAATCTTATGTTTTTGTTATTTAATACATTAGTAGGAGTACTCTTACACTCTTTATTGAGTGCATCATATTGATCTTGGGAGATCATATTATTAGGATTGTTGATAGCCATCAACCCCTAATAATCAGCTCACTCAAACCTTCTCCCTATCATGCTCTATTTCTTTCCTTTTTGTTTTAAGGTAGGTGTCCATTGGAATGATATAAAGACATTATCTTCCATTAAGTTATCTAATTCATCTAATCTCATTATAGGAATAGATTCATATAGGTCTTGATTGATCCAAATTTTAATACAAAATCTTGCATATCCTAATGTTAGGGGTTAAATTTATAGTATTTTTGGATGTTATTTGATGTTAATTTAACCATATTTTAGTGCTTAAATGTTCCATTTATGTGTTATTATGTTTACTTTGTAAGAGGGAGCTCAAAGATGAATATTGCAATAAAAAGATAGAAGTTTTGTCAAAAGTCAACTAAAAGTCAACCATTAGTGGCACCCTGTCAAGATCGCGTTGATGGATGAAATAGGGTACCATTGAAGGATGAACAGGGTTCCGTTGATGGACAGCAGGATGTTGTTAATTAATGACAATAGCCACTTTTTACTTAAATCTTCAACATTTGCGACTGGTCTTCTTTCTCCACTTGTAGTTACACCTTCCCTATATGAAGGGACCTCTCCCATATGTTTTAGGCACTCAGAATTAGATCAAAACACATTTTCTTTCTTGAGTTTTAAGATCAAATTAGTTTTTAGGTTGTTTTTCATTTCTTTCTTTTGTAATTTGAGATTTTCAAGTTGTTTGAATTTTCAACAGCTTCATACAAGTTGTTCTGAGTTAGAATACCATCTGGGGATGTGATTTGGTTTATTCTAAACTCTTAATTTTGTGTATTGTTGTTGTTATTTTGAATTATTCAAAGCATAGTTGTTTAAGTTATATTTATTATGTCCTTTGATTAATTATTATTCTTAATGTTTCAATTCAGTTAAGATAGCATGTTTAAAGTGTTTATGGATGATTAATTGTGTTATTAATGCATGATTAGTGAAGTAATCTTTGTTTATTGAATGCTTAATGCTTGTCCTGAATTGATCACTTAGGATATTACCATCAGATAATCTAAGATTCGACGGTCTCTACCTATTATTAGAAAAGTCACTAAACAATGTGGTTTAAATCAATGAACTAACCAAATATTATTTGATCATAAGGGTGCTAGTCTTAGATTAGGATAATTTAAGACTAAACTTTATAACCTTTAAGCCTATTACCTAAGTCTGAGGCATAACTAAACTTCAAGATAGGACCAATAGAGTTAAGTCAGTGTCTTAACCATAGCGCTACTTTGATTTAGAGAAGGCCTTAGATTAAGCATCACTGATCCCATCAATTAAATCATCTACTACTAAAGCTTAACTAAAAAATTTAGGAAAAGCAATATGGAGCTCTTTTTCAATTGATTAGAAATTTATAAGCTTTTTAGATTAGCTTTTAGTTATTTATTTTATTAAATCATAAAATTGAGTGTTCTTTAGATAATTGTAATCCAATTGATCTAGTACTAACATCATATAAACTTCCTCGTGAGATCGATACTCGTAGTCTTAAATATACTCCACTTTATTACTTGATTCAAGCGGTACACTTGCCAAAAAATTGGTCTTGAATTAATTGTAAAAATGTGCATTGAAAGATAGATTAATTTGAGCTAATTTTGTATGTGGCCAACTGCAATCAAGTTTTTAGCATCGTTGTCAAGAAAGTAAATTGTAATATTAGGGATCTCGGTGTCAATTATTCTAGAAATTTTTTTATTTGTGTTATGTGTTTGTTTTATGCTTTGTTTATCAGTTTCTTTATTTGTTTTGTTTTGTTGTCATCTTTATTTGTAAAGAGTGGTCTTTTGGTGACTTCATTTGGTCATGAAGAAGATGTGGAGGCAATAAGACCATTGGTATAATTACCAATGGTATTAGCTTGAAGTTGAAGCTGAATGAGGTGATAATTGGACAAATCATTTTGAATCAACTGATGAAACCTATACCCCTGAGATGAATGAGTACCCTAATTACTCTTGGCTCAATCCATCTTATTTTGACTTACCTTCACCCATTGTTTATCAAAAGCCTTCTAAGTTCTTAGATGAGGAATACACCTATAGTTGGATGGATCACCCGAATTATTCTTGGCTTAATAAGGCTATATTTCAAAACTCTTTATCTCGTGAACCTCAACCTGAGCATGATCTAAGAACCCTGTAGGAAATTTTAGCATTAGTTAGGGGACTTGATCATGTAGAGTCAAGTGAGTCAACAGATAGTGGTGAGCCTATACCAGCTTCAGGTGATATTAAGTTGGAAGCTGTTGAATTTGAAAGTGATAATCAGGATATTAAGTGCATAATTGATAACATATTTCGTGAGGAGCCTGCAATTGAATTAGATGAACATGTTGTGAAAATTAAGAGTCTGGAGGAGTCTAAGGTAGCATTTGAGAATATAGATTTCATAAGTGTTACAGCTTTTGATTTGTGAACGGAAGCTGTATGCCTTACATTTTTTCCACGATGCTTTGTTCAAGGTAGTCATTTTGAATTCAAGAACCCTCTTATTGGTATAGGAACCCTTCCAAATTTGGTTTGTCTTTATTCAAAGGATAAAGATGAGAAGTTAAGTTTTAGACTTAAGCTTAGGTTGAAAATTCCCTAACACTAAGGTCCAGCTAAAAAACTTTAAAGAAGCACTTCTTGGGAGGCAACCCAACCATAGAAGTATGATTTCATGTGCTTTCAATAAAATGGTGTTTTTTCAGCATATTGGTGGCATGTTTCTTTTAGTATGTTTCTTTTTAGTTTTGTATGTTTTCTTTTGTTTCTGGTGCTTTAAGCCTTTGTCCTTGCTTTTCAAATGATGTAATTCACATTAACAAAGAGCTTTCACGATAACATTTTTGTCCAAGTGTATTCATTTCCTTTCCCTTGCATTTTATGCTTATTTTTTGAATTTATGAACAATAGGGACAATGTTTAATTTAAGTATAGGGGAAGGATATGTTAGCTAATCACACTTACGTCTTTATTATCTGATAGTATATTAATTTATTAATTTGCTTTTACTAGTCTATGATTTGTGGAAAAAATTTTCGATTTTGATGCTTATTATTGTCAATGTTTTCTTTTGAATTTAAATATTATATCAATTTGAAATGTTATATGATTAATTTTAATTATTAATGACTAAGTGCTTTTAACTAATTTCATAATTTAGATAACGGATACCTGATGAATAGAATGATATTCCACATATAAAATGCAACTTAGTGAGTAATTTTGTGACTTCTTTT
>JAOXYD010201394.1:0-35297 GCA_028565735.1 Pinacopodium congolense
TAGCCCTAAATACGGGATTATTTTGAGATATACATGAAGAATTGTCTAAAATTTTAACCCTTCTTGAAATTAAACCCCAATTACTTGATTTTAAAGCATAACCAAACTTTAGACAAGATTAAAAGGAGAAAAAGCAAAGTCTTAACCATAGCTTTTTTTTGATCTTGTGAAGGACTTTAATCAGACTTTAAACTTGTTTTAAAACTCAATTAATCATAAATCATCTAATTCATAGCTAATTTACACATTTGGTAATTTTTAGAATTTTTTAGAAGCAATCAAAAATCGTTTTTGATGTGTTTAAGCCAAAGTAGTCAAGTTTAGGTCATTTTCTAATTTTTAATCAATTTTTCTAGATTTTTTGTAAATAATTGTGATATGATCAACCTAGTAGTTAAGCAAAATTTTTCCTCGTGGGTTCGACACTCGAAGTCTGAAATATTAGTCCACTTTTTTACTTTTGCAATAGATGCACTTGCCTTAAAGTCCTTTGGTTTTAAAAGTAAAATCATTTCAATATCATCCACAGTTTTAAAGTCACCTAACCAACGCAACATTCAACAATCTCCCCATTTTTAGTGATGACAAAATCATGTGATATTATAACAACTAAGTTCAATAATCTTAAATGAAATACCACATAAGTAACGTACTTTTTATAGAACTCCCCTTAAACTTATTAGAATAAATCAAAGGGCATCCTACCCCTAAATTCATGCAAAAAGGAACAAATTGATAAAAGCACACACACTCCCTTTAAATAAAACATGATGTCACACGTCTCCTCCTTTTTACACTCAATAAAAACGTATATACATGATGTGTATACGCAAATCACATGATAAAGAAAGGCCATTTGTCACGCCTATTTCTCTTCTAATTGTATAAGAACATTCTTCATATTATTGTTTTCGTAAAAATATCCACTAAGTGATGCAAAGTGTTAACACATTCAAATTCAATGTCACCATTTTAAACATGATCTCTAATAAAATGATATCTAATTTCTATGTGCTTAATTATAACATGCTGAATGAGAATCTTGGTCAAATAAATAGTACTCGTGTTATCAAATCTTACAAGAATTTTTCAAAAATGTTCAAACCATAATCCCTAAGTCATTTTCTAAGCCATAAATTTTGAGTACAACAACTACCGACAGTTAGATACTCATCTTCAGCCATAGATAATACAATAGAATTTTGTTTTCTATAAAACAATGAAACTAATGTATTACCTAAGAAATGACAGGCACCGAATGTGCTTTTTCTATGTAACAAAATTTCAACATAATCAGCATCATAATATCCAATTAAATCTAAACAAGTATGTCTAGGATGCCAAAGATCTAAATGCTATGTCCTATTTAAATATCACAAAATATGTTTAACAGCAAATAAATACGATTCTCTAAGTGACGATTGAAATTGAGCACATAAACAAACACTAAACATTATATCATGTCTACTAGTCATTAAATACAACAAACTTCCAATCATACCTCAATATTGCTTTACATCCACTTCTTTCTTTACCATCTTCATCTTTGTTCGTTTTTGTGGAAGTGCTCATCAGGGTGCCCAATGCTTGGTTTGATCCATACTAAATCGTTTGAGAACTTCTCTTGTGTACTTAGCTTGGTTTGTGAAAATATCATCTTTCATTTACTTTATTTGAAGTCTGAGGAAGAAGTTCAACTCTCCCATCAGGCTCATCTCGAACTCCTTACTCATACACTTAGCAAACTCTTGATATAATAAATCATTAACAGTCCCAAAAATGATATCATCCACATAAATTTAAACAATCAATAAATCCTTTTTGTCTTTCTTAATAAATAAGGTATTATCAACTTTGCCTTTTTCAAAACCATTTATAATTAGAGATGCATTTAACCTATCATACATGCTCTAGGTGCTTGTTTTAAATTGTATAACACTTTAAGAACTTAGTGTCCGTATCATGGTGAAGGTAAGGTTACACTATGATTCTCTCTAAAAAACAGACCGAATGCATTTAAGTTATTGGCTAGCCTGAATCGATAACATTCATGAGTAACTCATTCAACTATCCCTCAAAGACATGGTCGAGACATGCATGATTTCCCCCCATCTTTTATTTCTCTTAGTCCCACTCAACAACATAGTGCTCAGCCAAAAAATGTTAATGCCCCTACGCAAGCCTAGAAAAGCCAATATTTGGCTCTTTAAAGACTAAAGAAATGGATTTTCAAATCGTGATCAAGTGCATCGTGTTTTTCAAAACTGATGGGTTGCTCAACATAAACTTCTTCTTCTATAAAACTAATAAAAATGCACTTTTAACATCCATTTGAAAAAGTTTAAAACTCATATGAGATGAAAATGTAAGTAAAAGTCTAAAGGTTTCTAATCTAGCTACAGGGGTAAAATTTTCTTCATAATCTATCCCTTCTTCTTGGTTATACCCCTTAGAAACTAAAATTGCCTTATTTCAAAGTATGTCTCCTTGTTCATCTAGTATGTTCTTAAAAAACCCATTCAGTACCTATTATAGGAGCCCAGGAAACAAGTTCCAAGCTTTGTTTCTTTCAAATTGACTTAGCTCCTCATTCAAACTTAAAGACCAATTTTCATCCTAACGTTTATCCTTAACAGGGACTAAAATGCCAACTCCTGGAGACTAAAATGGTGAAGTAGTAGTACGTCATTTTACTCATCTAGGTAGATACTAAAACACGAGTTAGGACTGGCATTTTATCCCTCGGTTTTACTTACTACAACTTAAAATATGATATTTGGCTCAAATCCTATTTAAATGATCCCAAAACTAATCTTAAACACAAATTACAAAATTCTAGACCCAAATTGCTCTAAATCAGACTTTGAAATCCTTAAATTTGAAACAATTATATTGGAAAGGTGAAAAACTTAAAAAAAACTAAAATACTAAAAAGAAAATAACTTAACACCTAAAAGAAAACACACTAAAAACAACTTAATTATGCTAAAAGGGACTTAAAAGACTCAAGAAATCAATCCTAATGCAAAAAATTTAAACACTAAAAATTATGAATGAAAATTAAAGAAAACTACTAAAAAATTTAAACCACTTAAATTTTGAAGAACCTAATAAATCAACATTCTAAATTAAGATCAAATACTTAACTAAAAAAATCTTCAAAAAGATTAAATTAAATAAAACTTCACTGAGATTTAAAAGACTCTTCAGAAAAAAAAAAAAAGGGATACTAAAAGACTTAAAAGTCAAACTTTTAAAACTTAAAGGAATGAAAACTAAACACATTAAAAGAAAATGGCACAAACAGACATACTTATTTAAAACTACGTAATGGGTCAGAAAGGAAATGAATTTTAGCTAGTTTCACAACCTGATTAGATAAATATAACTTTGCCCTTTGTCCATTGACTTTAAAAGGTGATTATCCATTTGAAATTTCAATGGTACCATGAGGATAGACATTAAGTATATCATAAGGACCAGTCCATCTAGATCGCAATTTGCAAAGAAAGAGTTTCAAGTGAGAGTTATAAATAAGAACTTTATCGCTAACTTGAAAGTCACAAGGAATAATGTTTCGATCATGCCATTTCTTTGTCCTTTTTTTATAAAGGTGTGAATTTTCGTAGGCACTAAGGCAATATTTCATCTAAGCTTTTTAATTGCAATAACCTTTGTTTACCAACCTGTCTAAAATTGAAATTTAAGAAATTTATTGCCAAAAATGCCTTATGCTCTAATTCCATAAGTAAATGACATGATTTACCATAAACCAAATGATACAGAGACATTCCAATCAGTGTCTTAAAGGTAGTGTAATACATTTATAATGCATCATCTAATTTTAATGGCCAATTTTTTCTTGATGCATTCACGGTCTTTTCCAAAGAAAAATTTAAGCTCTCAATTAGAAAATTCTACTTTACTGCTAGTTTATGGATGATATGGTGTGATGACTTTATGAGTGACATCATATTTAGATAGGAGGGAATCGAATTTTCTATTACAAAAATGAGAACCTCTATCCCTGATTATCGCTCTTAGTGTATTGACTTTTGAAAATTTGTTTTTCTCAAGTAATTTGACCACTCCTTTTGCATCATTTGTGGCTAAGACAACTGGTTCAACCTACTTGCTTACATAATCCATTGCAACTAAAATATATTGGCATATGATTTAGGGAATGGATACATAAAATTGATGCCCAAACATAAAAAAATTCACTTACTAAAATGTTGTTTAAGGGAATTTCATGTCTCTTTAAGTCCTTCAATAATGTTTGCAAATAAAATCCTGATTCTAAATTCTTTATTCTATTCTAGTTGGCCTTAAATGTCCTCTAACTTCATTAGAATGACAATGAGTTCGTATAGAGAGTACCTCTAAGGTACACATCTTCTAATAATTTCCTCACCGCAAATCTTGTATAAATATGGATCATATCAAAGAATTTTTTTAGTAGCAGAGAGGAACTTCTTTATTTTTTTATAAGAAAAATCACAGTGAATAATCTTACAAGCCAGATAATTAACGTAGTCAACATACCCTTCCAAATTATTCTTAACTACTAACAAATGTTCCTCAGGAAACATCGCCTGAATATCCTTAATTACTCCTTTTTTCACCACTTCCTCATTTAACCTTGAAAGATGGTTGGCAACAAAATTTTCAGCATCCTTCTTATATTTGATTTCTAAATCAAACTCTTGCAGCAATAAGACCCATCTGATTAATGTTGACTTTGAATTAGCCTTATTCATTAAATATTTCAATCTCAAATGATCAGTATACACTGTTTCCTTTAATAAAACTAAATAAGAACAGAACTTATCTAGAGCAAAGACAACAACCAGCACTCTTTTTCAGTCATTGTATAATTCATTTAGGCATCATTTGATGTCATACTTACATAATAAATAAGATGGAATATCTTATTCTTCCTTTGCCCAAGAATTACTCTAATGAATAAATCACTTGCATCACATATTAACTCAAAAGTTAGAGACCAATTAGGAGAAATTGAAATTGGTGCACTTATAAGCTTAGCTTTTATAAGTTCAAAATAGTGCATACATTTCTCATCAAAATTAAAAATAGCATCTTTGGTTAAAACATCAGTAAGAAACTTAGCGATCTTTGAAAAATCCTTGATAAATATTTTATGGAATCTAGCATGATCCAAGAAACTCTTGATTACTCAAACTAAATTTGGAGGTGGGGGTTGAGTAATAACTTTTATCTTAGTTGGATATACTTTTATACCCTTACTTGATATTTTATGACCTAACACTATACACTCTTACACCATAAAATGACATTTTTCGCAATTCAGTACCAAATTTGTCTCTTCACATCTCTTTAGTACTTTATCTAGATTTTCCAAAAAAGAATAAAACGAAATGCCAAATACTGAAAAATCAATCATGAATACTTCGATGCAAGAGTCAAATCATATCTAAAAAGATAGCCAACGTGTAATGTTGAAAGTGTAAGGTGCATTGTATAGCCTAAAAGTCATGCACTATAAGCAAATGTATCGTAAGGATAAGTGAATGTAGATTTCTCTTGATCCCCAAGGGCTACTTGAATTTATAAATAACCACTATACTCTTCTAGTACCCAATGAACATTCTTCACAACTAATCTCTTAATAACCTAATCAATAAAAGCAAATGGGAAATTATCTTTTCTTATGGAGTTATTCAACATTTTATAATCTATAAACATACACCAACTTATGGCTTTTCTTGTTGCTATTTACTAATTTTGATCATTTTGAACCATAGTGACACCAAATTTCTTGGTTTACACTTTTACTGAGCTAACCCAAGGTGAATCAGAAATTGGGCAAATTATTCTGGCATCCATCAACTTAATCACTTCATGTTTCTCAATCTCCTTTATACTAGGATCTAATCTTCACTGCGATTAGACAGATGACTGACTACCTTCTTCCATAAAAATTTTATATGTAAAAATTGAAGGACTTAAGTCTTTTATATTTGAAATGGTCTAACCTATAGCTCTAATATGCTCACACAACACTCTCAATAAACTATCCTTCATACTATCATTAAGTGTAAATGAAATGACAACAGTTAATTGTGATGGGGGACTTAGAAAAGCATAATTAAGATGCAAAGGAAGGGGCTTTAATTCTAACTCTGGAGGCTCTTCAATTGATGGCTTTGGTAAGGGCTTGATAGACATTTCTAAAGAATCAAATTTCCTTAAGGTTTTCTAACTAGAAGACACTTGACTTACATCTAAAGCTCCCGAAACCTAAGCAATTTTTTCTTCATTCAAATTTAAAAACTAGGAGTGAGTTAACATCTTCTACAAAGGATTAAAACATAATACTATTAAAGAGTCACTCATCCAATGCTGAATTCCTTTAAAATTGCAATAGTCATTATCCATGGGATGCTGAATTTCCTTAAACATATTAAACTCTACTTCTTCATCCTTGAATCATAAGATTAACTTTCCACCATAAACATCATTTAATGCCTTTACTGTAGCCATAAATGGTCCTCTAAGAATGATGGGCACCTTATAGTCTTCTTCAATATCTAATACGAAGAAATCCATAGGAAAGATGAGCTTATCAAATTTAACTAAAACATCTTTGATGGATAAGTAATTAAATGATCTGTCAATTGAAATGAAACTACTGTGGGGTTTGGTTCTTCCAATCCTAATTTCTTAAAGATAAAAAAGGGCATTAGATTAATGTTAGCTCTAGGATCCATAAGTGTCCTTTCTATTTGCAAATTGCCTATTGAATAAGGAATGGTAATGCTACCAGGGTCCTTTAACTTAGGAAGCACCTTCATTAATAGAATTGCATAACATTCTTCATTTAAATTAACAGTTTCATAATCTTCTAATTTTCTCTTCTTTGATAAAATGTCCTTTAAAAATTTTATATAGCTTGACATTTATCCTATGGCATCAACAAATGGGATATTAATATGTAATTTCTTAAACTTTTCCACAAACTTCCAAAATTGCTTATCTAACTTTGCATTCTTTAACCTTTACTGGTAAGGAACTTGTGGGTGGATGTTGTCTTGATTTTCATTAATCACTTTCTTACAGTTCTTTTTACTCTTTACTGCTTCCACCATTGATTCATCATTTTTTTCAGTTTTTTCCTGACTCTTCTATTCCACTTCCCTACTCTCCACTTTACCCCTTCTTAAGATAATGGCCTTGGCATGCTCCCTATAATTAGCTTCAATTGTGCTAAATAGCTTACCAAAAAGTCTCTCTTGTAAAATTTGAGCAATTTGGCCAACTTACGTCTCCAAATTCTTAATTGCTACTTCATGATTTTTCAAGTGAGACTAATTACCCTACATAAACTTTAACATTGCCTCTTCCAAACTTGATTTTTCAAGTATAGGTGAATTTTTTCTAAAACATAGTGGTGGGAATCTCTATGGTTGGGCTATAAATTGGTAAGTGTTTGTATTATCTCTCCAAGTAAAGTTTGGTTGGTTTCTCCATCGAGGATTATAAGTATTTGAATAAGAATCTTTCCTTTACCTATTATAACTCACGTATTAGGCTTGATCAGGCTCTCTAGCAAAAGAACTACCTACTTATCAATCTAATCATATATGGGATGAACTACCTTAATGCTCACATTCAATTTGATTTCCAATCCCACTACTTCTAACTCCACTTACCAAATTATCTAATTTCTTCATCAAGGTGTCCATTTCGATTGCTAAAGAAACTGTATCATTTATAACATGCACCCATGTGGCTTTTTTAGATGGGGTTTAGAATGGTATTGGAAATTATTGATTTTCATCTATTTAATCAAATTATAAGCTTCATCCAAAGTTTTATGCAAAAAGTTTCCTCCAACTACAACATTTATAATACAGCAAGTAGGGGGTGTAAGGCCTGTATAAAATATGTCCACTTATTACCAAATATTGAAACCATAGCTAGGACACATTGCCAACATCTCCCTATATCTTTTCTAAGCCTCATACAAACATTCATTTTCATATTACACAAAAGAACTAATGTCTATTTTCATCTTTGAAATTTTTGCCAGCAAAAAAAACTTAACTAGAAACAGTTCATTAAGGTTCCCCATGTTGTAATGGAACCAGGCAGATGATTATTTAGCAATGCTCTAGCCTTATCTCTAAGGGAAAATGGAAATAATTTAAGCCTAACTACGTCATCCGACATACAATCAGTCACAAATATCCAAAAAATTCTGTAAGTGCTCATTTGTATCTTTAAAAGCTGTACCACCAAACTGAGAAAGTCTAACCATTGAGATACTACCATGAGAGATTCCAAAATTATTGGCATTAATCCTAGCTGCACAATGCTAGCCATAGGTTGCCCTTTGCTTCATAATGCTAAATCCATCATAATTAAGGGCCCAACACCTTTTTGAGGTCTATTCTCTAATTGTTCTGGTGGCTTCAAATCTAAATCAACTGCTTGGTCACTAGAAATCTTTACTCCTACAGTTTCAAATGTGCTTGTTCGAGTTTCTTTCTTTTCTTTATAAGTGATCGTTCAAGTTTCGGATCAAATTCTAACTTCTCGAGTTTTTATTCCCGAGTATGCATACAATATTAAAGTAAAAAATGAAATAAAGAAAGATATCTAATAACTAAAATTCACAAACTAAGTAAAGAAAGAACACACAATTCAAATAAATCAAGAAAAACACATTTAAACACTTTAAATAATATAAACAACTCCAAACTAATTTTCTCCAATTTGTCCTAATATTCCAATTATGATTGGCATCGATTTCTTGGCCACGATGCCAAAAAATTGTTATTGGTTTTCTAATAAGACCAATTGATCCAAATTTAATTCATCATTTAAGTTCTTTAATCATACTTTTTTAAAGTCAACCCAAAAAAATACATATGTAAAATTTCAAGATTTCTAAAAGACGTTATTGATTTCTTGCGTAAAAAGGAGTTTCTTACTCACTTTTCCATTTGACATGCTTCACAAATTTTATCCTTTTCGTACTTCATGCTTGGAAGTCCTCTTACTAATTATTTTGAGTTGAGTTTTGATAAAAGTCCATGCTTGCATGTCTAATTCTTCTATGCCAAATCCAAGCGCATTCACTTAAGAAAATCAAACACTTGTTTTCAAGGTTCGTCACATCATATAAATCAACAATATAGATGTTTCCTTCCCTTTTTCCTAAGATATAACACCATTATCACAAATTTTTGAAACAATACATTCATCTCCTATAAAGCATACTTTATAGTTGGTTTACACTTAACAAATTATGATTCAAACCTTTAACAAGTAAAATATTATCAACTAATGGATAGTTATCTCTACCAAAATTTTCAATGTCAATTATCTAAAACTTGGATTTATCACTAAATGTAACGGCTCCTCCATTCTTTCTTTTGAAGGTAATGAATTGTGAAGGATAACCTATCATATTTCGTGAATATCTTCTATCAACATACCACTTGTTTCTTCTATTAATAACCTATAAAACAAAGAATTATACAACTTTAGATACTCATCTCATCTTGAGTCCTTGTATTGTTAGTAACGTACCTATCTCATTCATTTAAAAATAAAATCCCTATTTCTATTATGATATTCAGAAAGATTAGAGAAAACATAGTTAAAGTAAATAAAGTTTTTAAAATAGATGAGAGAGAGGGCTATAGCAAAACATGTGAGAAAGAGAATGATGTGAGAGAAAGAATAAGGAAAATTTTGTTTAAAACCTAACAAAACAGAGTATTAGTTGACCAAACTAACATATTGGTTAACCTATATTAAGTTGACCGATATTCAGGTTCAGTGGATCGAATTAAGACACTCTCAAACATTTTTCCAATTTTTTTTTTCATAAAACAACATATTGTGAACAAAAGATCATTTCTAGTGCTGAGAAAAGATTTAACAAATATTTGGAATCCAAATCATATTTGTTCTTTGAAAATTATTTCTTTTAAGTTTGTGTGACAAAATGTTGACATGATCGCCGTAAAAATGTTGCACATACCCAGAACGTTCACAGTATAAACAAAATTAGGGGGTATAAGATTTAAAATCATTTCTATTCCTTTATCTCTAATCATTATGAACTCGTTGAAACCTTTTTCTATAGTAAGCAAGCATTCTTATACTATTAACTTGATGAAGAGAAAATTTTCTAGGCCTTATAATGTATATATATGCATGACGTCTAATTTGTGGCCTATATTTTTAAACAATCTTAGGAAAACTTTCATCTTCTAAGTTCTTTCCATTAACAAAGACGGTCTTACTAGTAGAAGTGTCACTATACCTTAAGCCATGTTTATAACTTCCCATGTTGTGAACATTAAGTATTGAGTCTAGCTTTTCCTTTCCCTTAGTGAATTTAGCTAGAGATTCCTTGAGGGATATTACTTGTTCCTTTAATACTCTAATTTCACTTTCGAGTTCATCATTGTCTTTGTTAATTGAATCTAGATCATTTCTCAAGTTCTCATTTTTTAATTTGCATGAATCGAATTCTTCTAGAGTTTTCTTATGTCTATCATACAATTCCATCTTCTATTTAATTAACTCTTATATATGCTCCACTATTTTTTCATAAGAGTAATCGCATTCATTTTCACTAGAATGAGAAGGGCTTACTTCATCGTATTCCATGAAACACATGTTGGCCACTTCTTCTTCCTCATAGTCGCTTGATTCGAACCATGTAGCTTTAAAGCTTTCTTCTTCTTTTGGTCTTTCTTTTCTAACTTTTCCTTCTTCCATCCCTTCTTTTCTTTCTAATCATCGTTTTCCTCTTCTTTTTAGAGGCTTGGACAATGTGATCTTTAGTGACCTATCTCACCACATTCAAAGCATGTGACATTAGCAAATCTCTTTTTTGAGAAAGATTTACCTTTTCTATGTGTGGATGCATTCCTCATGAATTTATTCAATCTCATTGTGATAAAGTGAAGACTCTTTATTTTCACTTTCCTCATTTTTAGGTGCCTTAAATGACACATTCTTCTTTTTTTACACCACTTCTTCTTACATATCCTTTAGCACCATTTCATAAGTAATAAGCGATCCAATGAGCTCTTCGAGTGAAAGTATGTTGAGCTCCTTATCTTCTTAGATGGTCGTCACTTTAGGTTCCCACATCTTTGGAACAGACCTAAGAATCCTACTTATAAGCTCAATGTTGGAATAGGTCTTACCTAGACCCTTTAGTATACTAATAACATTGTTAAAATGAGTTTACATAGAAGAAATATTTTCATCATGTCTCATTTTAAAAAGATCATATTCAAGAGTAAGCATGCTTTTCTTAGTTTCTTAACTTGATTTATACCTTCATAAGTGATTTCAAGAGTATGCCATACATCATATGTAGTTTCACACATAAAAATCCTATTAAATTCTTCTATACTCAAGGCACACTACAATATTCATAGCTTTACAGTTCATAGAAATTACTTTCTTATGTCCCATCCATCGGCCTCTTTAGGTACTTGTTTATTCCTTACATGTTTGCTAGGCATAGAAGTTTTTTGTGTCACCATAAGCCATAAATCCCCATTGTTACCCATCAAATAACATCTCATCCTATTATTCTAATATAGGTAGTTATTTCCAACAAAGTAAGGGACTTTACAAGGATTGTGACCTTTTAAGCTAGATGAAGAAGTAAAAGTATTCATAGAGTGTGCCATATTGATCTTTACTCATTAATTCATTATAATTAAAAACAAGGTGAGACCTACGCACTAATACCAATTATAAGTCCTATATGGCACCTAAGAGGAGAATGAATTAAGATTCAAACTCTTTTCAAAAAAATGTACAAATAAATTTAATAAATATTTGTAGAAGCTTTTAAATAAAATTATCAAATTGAACAAAGTAAAGTAAGTGTATAAAAATAAAGAGAAGAGAGATGAAGTACACCATCGATTTATACTAGCTCGAAGCAGTCTACTTAACCCCACGTCTAGTTCCCAACACAACTTGTTAAGATGGTTTTACTAATGCAATCACGAAATACAATGTTTGTAGTACAACTTCCTTTTTATGGCTCAGTAATAACCTTCCCTCTTCTTTTTCTTAGACTAAAGAATAACCTCACCAAAAGACAAATCATAGAAAGAATGCTTCACTTAAGAATACTTGGGGTATAAAAGATGCTCACAAAATACTTGAATGAATGCCCACAAAATATCCTCACACTACTTCACAAGAAACACCAAAAACCCTTAAAGTACTAAAAATGCTCATAAGAAGGCTTAGGAAGATTGTTCTATATCTTTAACTGTTACTAATCATGTCTATTTATACTAAAATTAACACCAATTAGTCATTGTCCAAAGGATTCAATTTTTATCTATTAGATATAATAATTAATTTCTTTTTATCATTTTGTAATCAAACCATTGCTAGACCTTAGCCCTATAATCTGTATTATTCAATCAATTAATTAAGTTGTTTAATCAACCACCCTCAGAAAATTAATCATCCGGTTGACCTAAGACACATTTCAGTTGATTGGTCCCTATTTACAGGCATTCGATCGACTGACCTATAATTTTCGTCTCGGAGCAAAAAACATATTCCAACTAATATAAAACCAACCTAAACAAATTCAACCTTAATTAAACACATCCTTAAGCTTAATAAAACTCTATTCCACTTTCTTATTTAAAAAATTCACATATCAAGAGGAATTTTCACATTCACACCCATTAATCACATAATCCTTTTGATTATGCTCCTACATGCATTTTCCAAATCATGAATGTAAATTTGCTTAAATTTGCCTCTTAAATAGCCAAAATGAATTAAGTAAAAGCTTATAAAGAAAATTACATAAATCAAACTATGTAAAACTAATTCACTTCTTTAAGGGCTTCAGTCTTCATACATGATCTTCATAAATTCCATTATAGCTCTAAGACTCCTTAAGAAAATATATTTGAACTTCATCATCCAAACACATATCTTTTAATACACTCAAATGTAAAAATTAGTAAAATAGTTGTTTTATCTTCATCAAAATATGATGGAAATTCCCTTTGTTCAACAAACCCTAAAGAACAAGAAGAAAACTAAGACAATGAAATGATTCTCTAAGAAGGTGCTATGGCTACTAGAGAATGGTTTCTTTTGAGCTTTAGGAACCCTTTTATACCCTCTCTAAATAAGGAAACTAGAAGGATAATGAAAAGACCTCTTTGTACCTAATTTTTTTCATAAACAGTACACTAAATGTGGGCTACTTAGACTTAAACGATACCATTTGACTGGGGTTATTTAAGTCCCAGATTTTGACAATTTCTACCAATCTTCATATGTACCTCAGATTGCCATGAAATTTGGAATTTATCCTCCTCACATGATGCTCTTGGACCCCATAAAATTTCATATCAATCTAAGCTTTAAAAGTGTACCTAATGCATCACCAAATTCACCTATACCAAAAGCTAAGCTTGTCTTGTTCTTTTTTATCTAATTTTGCACCAAATCCTCCCAAAATTTGGCCTTTGAATCCAAAACATATGTCAAAACCTCCCATCTATCAATCAACACAATATGACACATTTTGAGCAATTTTTATCAAAAGTAGGCATGAATCCATATGAAATTACGTAATAAAACATAATAAAAACACATTCCTATCAACAGACTTATAATCTACAATTGTCACTAGTTAATACCACATGTAGAAATAGTTTAATTGAATTTGTAATTGAAACTTAATCAATTAACTAAGGATTTTGATTCATTAAGTTGAATGATTTGTGCTTGTGAGATTGTAGTTTAAGTTAGCTATTAGTTATTGCTTAATGTCATTATGTCTTTGAATTTAGAGAGCTTATCCTAGATTATCATTTAGTTAGGGGTAAATTTACAATCATATTAGATTTTCCTATAATTGGAGGAACATAGGACGAAAGATCGTATCTTTATCTATAGGTTAACATTTTATCTATAGCATTAATCATATGCTTTTGATGATCAATTACATTTCCAGAGTCGTGGAATTATCTTCTACTTAGTTTTATGTTATTGTTACTTGTTTCTTGATACTTTGCTTTCATGTTTATTTTTCTTAGTTTCATTAGTTATTTTTTTTGTTTATTTTAGTTTCATAAACTAGGGTTTTATTTTTTGTAACATTGGAAATAGTTAAATTAACCTAGTTATGTATGGGATCAACTTTGACTTACCATGCTACATAATTAGGAGGTAAAGTTGGGTATTATTAATATTTGGTAGCATGCCACAACCTTACCAAATGTTTGACACCATTGTCAAGGAACTTGCATTGGTGTTTTATTTTTTTTCTTTTTTATTTTTTATTGAATTTTATAACCTTGCTTTCTATTTTATATCTCCTACAGCCCTTCTAAGCTTGTAGGATTGTAAAAATTTATTATGGAGATCAAAAACTTGTTACTTTCTCTTTTTAATCCATTTTCAATTTCTCTTATGACAGGTCTTATAATATTTCAATAGTTTCAGTAAGCTCGACACAATCATATTCCCAAAAGTGAAATCTCATAATTGCTTAAAGAAGAGACTAAATTGAGCTTTAAGGAACCTGTGGAAAAAACTGCAGTCTAAAGGAGCTTGCAGATCCTACTTCTAATTCTAACTTACTTTGCATCAACTATCCTAATAATGAACCTAAATTTGAGATTAGATCTAGACTGATTCACTCTTTATGTACTTCTACAAGTTTTTAGGATAATATCTCTTTAAGGTTAAGCCACATTACTGATCTAAACAAGATCTTAAAGGGGTTCCATATTTCATGTTTGAGAATGAAGTCTGTTAATATCATAGTGGATTAATTGAAGTTAACGGCCCTAAAGGATGATATTAAGGAATGGTTGTATGATCTGACATCTATAGTTGTTTCTACTTAAGATTATATGCAATAAGTATTCTTAAAGATATACCTTTAGGCATTATAAGCAACAAAAAAAAGGAAAGATATTTGTGATATTAGGTAAGATGTGGGGGAGTTACTTTATGAATATTAGGAGTGCTTTAATAAGCTATTCAATAATTATCCTAATCATCAAATCAGTGATCTGCTATTGATTCAATACTATGAAGGATAATTCTCACGGATAGAAATATGATTGATGCAGTAAGTAGTTTGCCATTAGTAGGCAAGACACCAGATGATGCAAAAAGGTTAATAGTAACTACAGCATCCAATTCATAGTACTGAGGTAGTAAAAACAACTTTTCATCTTCTACATAGCAGTTTTAGGAAGTTACCATCTTAAAGTTGTAGTAATAAGTAACAAATATCATATCCTTAGTAGAGCAAGTAGTGATGGACAATGGAAATACTAAGGTATATGGCATTTGTTAATTTTCTAGGCATCCTACTGACATGTGCCCTATTTTACAGGATAAGTAGCAGGTTTATGTCATTAGAGGAAGGTATGATCTATACATTCTCACTTACATAGTGGAGAGTTGGCTACGTAGTTTGATGGAAAAGTTACAAGGTTTATCAACATTGACACTATGCAACATCCTACTGACTGAGAGTCCATTTCAAGGGCGCATATTACTGGCTCATAAACTAATTCATATAATTTTCTTGTGAAGCTTGAAGTCCTAATTAATGCTAGATGATACACAAAAAATGGGTCACTCTAAGGACCTTAAATAAGCACTTGTTAGGAGACAACATAATAATTCCTTCAATTTTTATGCTTTTCTCTTTTCCAAATAGGATTTTAATTGATTTTCTTTTGATTTCTTTTACATTTCCCTTTTTGGTTTGTAGGTACTCAAGGAGCTACAGTTCTTTGTCACCAAGGACTTTCATGGCCTATAAAATTCAGGAGAGTATTCTTTGTTCCTAGTCCACTTATTGTGTTTACCTTAGAGACAATGTTCAATTTAAGTGTGAAAGAGGGAAATAAGGCTCAATTTTCTTGCACTTAATTTATTTTTATTCCAAGGGTGATGATTTGAATATTCCATCTTTGAATGATCTTGATTATTAATTAATTTTTATTTACATTGTTTTAATTCAGTTGGTTTCTTTAATTTAATAAACATTATTCAACTCTTTAATGATTTCTAACTTCCAAAAATATTTTCAATTTTCTTTTTCTTTTGAGTTCTTTTCATGTGATTAGTGACTTTGTTTTATGATATTAAGTGTTTAAGAGTATTTTATATAGTTTGTCATGTGAATTTGGGAATGAGATAATATCTTGTTAAGAAAATATGTGTGTTTGTTTTAATAAGATAGTATATTTTTAACTTCACTAGCTTCGAACCAATATAAGGGATAAAGTTATTAGTGGAGCTAGTAGCAATTTAAAAGGGTAATCTAGCCAAGTACCTGAGAGGTTTTCGCGATAAAATATTCACCTTCATGTTGAAGAGTTAGATGACATCTTAAATAAGACAAAAAAAAGTATTCTAATTGAATAACCAAGGGTTATTCATAAGAAGGTGTTTAACCTTGCATCAAAAGAATAGATGACCTCCAACTAAATGCTCCAAGTTCAAATTATGTTTTAATCTGGTTGTCTTAAGTATCCTTGACTAAATTTACATGATGTCGCATGTGATAACAATGTTTTGTCATGATAGAGTTAAGAATTGTGTACTAAATCAATGACATTATTTTGAGGGAATTTTTAAGTCATTTCTTGAGGACAAGCAATAGTTCAAGTCTAGGAGAAGATGGATGAAGACCAAGTTGATGGAAGCAAGAGCATTGGAGCAAAATTGGTACTTATTTGAAGATCAAGGTCCAAAAAATTAAAAGTGATATGTTGTGTTTTGTAAATGTTTAATGTAAGTCTCCTTTGGTCTTTCTATAGTGTTAATGGACTCACATCTCACATCATGCATTCAAGGTTAGCGATGTTTCATATAAGATGAATAATCAAGAGAAGTTATATGTGAATGATATTTTTTAAAATAAATATTAAATAAATAAGAAATTTTGTGTGAATTCATGAAATATTATGGCAAATGAAGTGTCTATAAATGATAGGATGAGTTTTGAGATTAGTATATGTTAATATGTGTAATTGTGTTAAGGATGTGTGAAACGAAAATTTAAGGTAAGTGAAAGTGACTATGTTTAAAAAAGAAGTTAAGATGTGCGAATTTTATTAAGAAAATATTTGAAATCATTTAGAATGTGTTATAAATTTATAAATGAGATTGAAATTGATTTGGATGCATTTGGTTCATGAAAAACCAATCTAAAAGGAGACTAGTCGACCAATGCATTATACTGGTCGATTAGTGATTGGGTGATCAATTGGTGTGTTGGTCCACTAGTGATATGTTGACTAATGCATGGTATAGATTGACTAGTCATGATGAGAATCACATTTTAACAGTCAAAAATCAATGGGAAAGTGGAGTAAATATAGTGGAAAGTTGAGGAACAATCATAAATGTCTAATTAGGTGTTTTCACCTTTAAATACACAAGTTCGGATATTTAATCATCCAAACGTGTAATAGCATATATACAAGCGAATCAAAGTGTATTACGTGTTGTGTTATATTATTGATTGGATTTGGTATGGTTTATATGAACGAATTTGTTGTATTCATTCTCCAAAATTTTTTATAAGCGCATAAACATTTAGGTTGGTTAAGAGTGATATACTTTAAAGTGTATTTTGTGGGGTAGTAAATTTAAGAAAGTGAATTTGTGAAGGCAACACTTTAGCTTATAAAAAAAATTGTAAAGATTACACTTAAGCCTACTGAAAAAGTGAGTCATTGTAAAGGTTACCTTAAAGCCCATTGAAAAAGGAAGTAATAATGAAATTCTTAACAAATTGTTAGAGAGCGGGTGTAGGAGAAAAAAAATTGTCTCCATGCCACTATAAAATTGAATTAGTATTCTCTAGCTTACTCTTTTACTTTAAAACTCTACTTTACAATTCAATTATACAATTTTTTTATATTGTTTAGACAATTGATTATATTGCTTTTAAAATTGTTTATTTAGCTTCCTCAAAATTGTTTAGAGAACTTAGTGAATTTATGACCATTAAGTTAGAAACTTTTTAGCTTCCTCATGGTAGTTTAGAGGAGTGTAAACTTAGGATTCATTAACTAAGAAAATTTTTAAAGAACATAATTTAATCCCCCTTTTAGGTGCCATAAGGACCAACAATAGAGAATATGAAAATGATTTGTTAGAAACTTTTTATAATGAACATGGTTTTTTTTTATAATTTTTCTACATCTAGGACCTCTCAATAAAAAGGAGTTGTTAAGAGAAAAATAGAATATTACAAGAAACGGCTATAACTATGATCGATGAATACAATCTTCCTAAGTTTTTTTTAGTGGAAGTCATAGCATGTGCATGTCATATATCCTATAAGGTCTATATAAGGCCAACCATGGATAAGGCCCATTATGAGCTTAGGTATAAGAAAAAGTCAAAGATTAGTTTTTTCAAGGTTTTTAGGTCTAAGTGTTACATTTCGAACGCTAACAAGAACCTAGGTAACTTTGATTCAAAAATGAATGAAGATATTTTTTAGAGGTTACTCCTTAACTATTAAGTCATATCAGGCAATTAATAAAAGGATTTTAGTGAATGAAGAGTCTATGCATGTTTTTTCATGACACTAACCCGCTTAATTTGAAGAAAAGCTTTAGACATGTCAAAGGATTTGGAGAAATTATGTTTATCTAAAGAAATGGAGGGTCACTAAAACACCCCATATTCTCCAAGTGAACAAATTATTAAATTAATTAAGGGTGATAAGAAAGATGAGGAGATGCTTAAAGATTAGAGATAGAAAAAGGATAGATCATCCATTTAACCAAATTACAACTGATGTATAAAGAGGTATAGTAACTAGATCTTTTCTTAGATATATGACTCATATTGCTTTTGTTTCATAAAGAACCTAATACCATAGAAGAGGCTCTTAATGATGAATTTTGGGTTCTTTCCATGAGTGAGGAATAAATTAATTTGAGAGAAATAAGGTTTAGATATTACTACCTAGCATAAAGATGATCAAATTATAGGTATTAAATTAGTGTTTAGGAATAAACTTGACAAATTAGGAAATATTATGAGAAGCAATGTTGCATTGGTAGTAAAAGCGTATAACTAAGAGGAAGGAATAGATTATAAAGAGACTTTTATGCTTGATATAGAATAGATGCAATTAGGTTTTTACTTCCATTTGCATTTTACACAGATTTTAAACTTTTTCAAATAAATTTTAAAAATTCTTTGCTAAATGGTTTTATTCAAAAAGAAGTTTATATTGACTAAAAACACAATTTTAAAAATCACGATGCACCCAATAATGTTTATAAACTTTCAAAAATTTTATATGATTTAAAACAAGCTCTTATAACTTAGTATGAAAGAATGAAATTCATTTCTTGTAAAATGATTTTATTAGGTGTAAACTAGACACCACCCTCTTATTCAACAAGCATAATGACGATATTATTTTTGGTGCTACTAGTAAAAGCTTAAATAAGGAATTTTTTAAGTGTATGAGCAGAGAACTTAAAATGAACATGATGCTGAAATTCAATTCCTTCTTGATTAATTAAGCCAAGTACACTAAAGAGCTACTTAAAAGCTTTTGGATGGACCAAGAAAAACCTTTAGAAACACTAATGACCATCGCAATAAAGTTAAACAAGGATGAGGAAGGTAAACCAGTGGATGCTAAGCTTTATCGAGGTATGATATGTAGTTTGCTTTACCTTACTGTAAGTAGACATGATATGTTTAGTATAAGTTTATGTGTTAAATTTTAATCAAGTCCTATAAAGTCAAATCTTTTAGCTATTAAATGCATACTTAGGTATTTATGTGGAATAACATTAGGACTTCGATATCTTAGGAATGCATGTATAGAATTAGTTGACGATTCTGATGTAGATTATGCTAGTAATCTTCTAGATAGTAAGAGCACATATACTACTTGTCAATTTTTAGCTAATGCAATAGTTTTATGATATAGTTCAAAGAAAATTTTTATAGCTTTATTAACTATGGAATTGGAATATATAGTGGCCAGTAATTTTTATGTATAAATAATTTGGCTTAGGTTAAAAACTTAAAGATTATTGCATGGAGCCTACCAAGATCTCCATTAGATATGAAAACACTGGTACTATATACCTAATAAAGAATGTAATTCAACATTATAAGACTAAATAAATAGAGAAAAAGTATCATTTCATTAGAATTATCTGTAAAATAGTAATTAAATTGGAATTTGTTAATACAACAAACTAATTGGTTAATATTTCAAGTAAAGCAATGAATGAAGTTATGATTTTTATGATTATAAAATAATTGAGCATGATTGATTGCAGGTCTTTCTGAAAATTTTGTAAATTTTTTTCTTTTTTACTACCTTATGGAATCTTCCTTGAAAATTATATTTATAATAATTAGCATCTTTTCAACTCTTTTACAAATTTTTTATGATGCCAAAAAGGGGGAGAAGTTTATGAGATATTAGATATCTTATATAAAGGAAGTTACATGTTGAATGATGTTTACAGGTATGAATTTGATGCATAATTTATGCATATGATCCCTTTCACACTTTATTACTCTTTGATATGTTGATTCATACATTTAAGAGATCATATTTATTATAAAGCATGAATTAAGAGGGAGTGAGATACACATGATAAATATATTTATATTCAGACTTAATGAGAGCAATGAACACTTAGTTTGGTCTGTTTATTTTAAATGTGTTTTTGACTTCCTAATATCACATGTTTTGTCATTATGAAAAATTTTGAAATTATAAAATCAAGGGAAATGCCGACTTTGGTTTAGATGATAACAAAACATACTTACTACTAATGATTTGTTTTATTGTAAAAGGTTTAAAAGATAGGTTCATCTAATCATGGTTTGAATTAAAAATTTTATAGTTAAAGACCAAAATTAAGCATAAAACAAGATCAAACAATTTTGGATTATTAAGAACTTAATTTATGTAGTTTAAGTTTGATTGCAATTTTTATTTGAATGTTCAATAACCTTAGGAGCTCAAAGTTGCATTCATATTGCATAAGTTTTTCATAAGTGCAAAAAATTTTCATAAGTTAAGAAAAATTTTGTTTTTTAGCTCAATTGAAGTGTCTTAGTACTTAAATTACTTTGGGGGTGATTTGAAACTTTTTAATTGGTTTTCAAAATAAAAATAATGGTTTAGATGTTGTTTTGAATTGATTTTAAATTTAAAAGTTTTAAAATATGTTTAAAATTGCATAGATCAAGATATTTTAAGTTTTTCATTTCAAATGAAAAGTCTTAATCATAAAAATCATTTTAGTGGACTTTTTAATCCTAATTTAATGAAGTTTTTGGTGCTTAGAAGAGTCTGGAATTATTTTGGTCAAATTTTGTAAAGTTTTACATGTGCACAATGCTACCCTAAAATGGCCTATGGAAAAATAATGTTGTAGTCTAAGCTATTTCGTATCTTTGTCTAATAACACAATGGTAACCTCATTGACATTGTTATAATCCAAAAATGTTTGCATACTATTGATGGAAAATATGAACAATGCTATTGTAGTCAAAAGTGTGTATAAAGTCACAACAGCAATATGGAATGGTTCGTTGTTTTATGTTATTATAGGATTTGACAGACATTATAACGGCTAGTTTTACTATCTAACAGATTTTTAATTGAGACTAGCAATTAATTTGAGACTTTAATGGAATTTTGAGGTTGGAATCACTATAAATACATTGTCTCAAAGCTGTGAACTATCTTTAAGAAGTTTTATGATAGTTTTGAGCACTAAAAGTTAAAGAAGCTTGTGCTGAGTTTTTGTTAACATCCAATGTGCATCTTTGTATTTTGAGAAAGATTTTTTGTTTTAGTGTTGTCAAGACAACAAGATTTGATTTGTGATTTGTTTATAAAGATTTCAAAAAAAAATTATTCATACATTTCATCTTGGTAAGCATTAAAGCCCTTTGATTATTGAAGTTTCACGTGTATATCTTGAAGGTTTATATTTTTGTGTAAAAGGGCCTTTTTGAAAAGGTTCCTCTTCACCTTATAATAAGATTTGTATAAGTTTCCTCTTCACCTTCACAACATAAGATTGGGTATTGTAAGGATTCCTCTTCTCTTAAAGAAGATTTGTTTCTAGTGAAATTTCTAATAAATAGTTAGAGAGTGGATGTAGGTAGACAAAGGTTTTTTTATCGAACTACTATAAAAATTTGATTTGTCAACTCTCTCTTCCCTTAATCTCTATATTAATTGCTTATGCATTGCTTAAATACTTAAAATGTGATAATTGGCATAATCATACACTTAAATTAGGATAAATTATGGTTGATGGACTATATATTACATAAAAATTAGTTTAGGCCTAAGTTTAGAAAATTCTGAAAACACCTAATTCATCTACTCACTTAGGTGACCTTAGAGCTAACAGCATAAATTTATTATATTATTGATATAATAATACAACATGATCAAAAAATCCTACTAAATTTTCTAAATGGAAGTTAAAAGGTATGCATATTATTCATGATAATAGAAACAACATTCTTTAATGTGTTCAACATGTTAGGTTTGTTATGGCACTAAAGGGGTGAATTACATTTTAGAATTCTTACACAAATTAAATACAAAAATAATATATGTGAAAGGTTGAACAAATAATACAAATTCTCCCATCTAAACAAATAATATAAGTGAAGAAAAAGAAAACTAGAGAGGGAAGAAGTACACCAAATTTATTCTAGTTCGGAGCAATTTCCCCTACCTCCAGTCCTCAACACCACTGTTGAGATTTCGTTCTTATTACACTTTCAACAAGAATACACTATTTCACTTACAATCCTTTTTCATTAGCTAAAGGAGAACCTTTCACTCCATAGTTTTTCCTAAGCTCAAGATTCCTCTCAAATTTTAATGATAACAATACAACGAAGAAAGGACTTCACTTTATTTCACTTGATGAATAGAAGAGGCTATGTAAAGAATGAATACAAGAATAATGCTCAAAAACTCACACAGGAACATGTATAAACTTTGATAGAAGCTTTTATTCACTTTGTATAACACCCGTAAAAACTTTTTATATTGTTTCCATATAACACATCCAGCATCCTCTATTTATACTTACATAAAAATAAGATTTATTATGTTATCGTTGTGTAATCTAGTGAATAATGTTTTTATTCGTAATATCAGCAACATTCGAATTGATAGTCATAGTTCGGTCAACTGACCCAAGTCATTCAGTCGACCGACCTAGCTCATTCGATTGACCTATATAACATCATAACTTAAGCATCCGAATGACACCTAGAATATAAAACATCTTAAAACTTTTAACATAAATCTTAAACATACTTAGACGCTTCAGAATAATCAAACACATATCTCCAATACTTAATACATTTCTTTTAAACCTAATTATTTATCTTAATTAGCTAATGATATATAGTATCAATTAAGTTACGCATTCAAACATCAAAAGGAAACAATCAACTATACAAACTTCTTGATTACGTACCTATATACATATTATAAAAAATGTATACATGAATGATCAATTATAAGCCTCTTAAAAACACCAAAATAAAACAAGCAAAGTTTACATTAAACAACACCGAAAATAAGGCTATTATAAAGCTTCTTATTCAAACTTAAGTCTTCATATCATTTTCCATTTCTAACTTTAATACCAAAATAAGGTTGAGTCATCCTTATTCAACACGAGATATATAAATTCTAAAAAAATCATGTGACACTCTAGAAACTCTTTTTTATAAGGGTAAATAATTGGAAATTGCAAAAACTAAAGAATGAGTTAATGACATTACAATCTCATGTCATGTTAATAAATTTAAACCGATTTTAATTGAGTTGGAAACTATATTAACCAACCAAGAAGAATTAGATAGATATATGGCATAGGGTCTCGGTTAAAGATGGTGGGAAAACTCTCTATACCAAAAAGAGATTCTCTAGTAATAAAGGTCATGGTATTTCAACTAGCAAGAAAAGAAAGTTAAGGAATAAAAAATATTAATAGATATAAGTACAAAGAAGCTTATAATAAAGGGGACTTCATTAAGATTAAGGGAGACAAGATAAAATAAATATTATCATTAAAATAATTAGTGTTAAAACTATAAAAGGAGGACTTTTTTTGTTCATGATTGTCAATTTAAGAAAATATAATGAAATGTTGCCACCTCTAATTATAACAATGGTAATGCAATAGAGTAAGACTTTTATGCATCCTTCTCAATAGAATCAGATGAAGCATACAATGCTTATATGTAAATAATGAAGGAGAATATATCGCTCGTAAGTTCTATAACTATATTAGACAATGCAATATTTGATGAAAGTGGGAATGTCTCAACACAAGACAATTATCAGAATATGTTTATGCCACCTAATTTTTATACATAGCACATGAATAAGATGATTCATATAACTAATGGGCTACTAAAAAACTTTTAATTCATCTTACGATACAAGAAACTATGGAATACCAACCTCACAATAACTCATCTGCATGTTCATGAATTCATATGTTATGTATTTATTCCAAACATATATTGAGAAAGTTTTAGAAGAAAATAATTTATTTCATATTTATTGGTTATAATATCAAAACAAAAGTTTAAGGTGTTAACCAATCATTGGGGCCTTTCTCTATATCTAAAAATATAATTTTTATTTCCCTTATTAAATTCATAATGGTGACCATATGTGATTCCCTTATTAAATTCAAAGGAGATAAAAGAAAGTTTTTTTGGAAGTCAAAAGGAAAATTCTAAAGATTTCTCATTTCGAAGGCGAGGACTTTATAAAGCAATGAAGAAGAAAGTTTTTTTTTTTTTTAAATCAGAAGAAAATTTCTAAAAGATGTCATATTTTGAAGGCGAGGACTTTATAAAGGAATGAAGAAGCTCTCTAACAAGTCATAATCTTAGATCTAAGATTTTGTAGCATACTAAAGTGCATCAATTATCACTTATCCTCTTTAAAAGAAGAAATTGAAGAAGCTTAGAAATAAGAATCCTAACATAACTAGTTCAAAATTCACAAAGGTATATAAACCAAATATTAAATATGAAAATGTTGTTTTAATTGAAGAAATGAAAGAGTCAATATTAAATAAGTAAGCCCAATGGAATAGTGGAAAGATATAATGTATGATTTTAGCAACAAATTTTCTTAAAAATTGGGGCTTGTAATGAGAATTTAGTATAAAAGATTACAATTATAAGAGTATTTTAACACTCACAATAAGCATATCATGGAAGCTTGGGAAAATCAACATAAAAAATGCATTTCTATTTAGAGTTAGATGGAAATATATACATAATAAGGGTTTAAAAGTGATGCTCATTACAAGTTAAAGAAAGCACCATAAGGTTGGTATGACAAAAAAAAAATTTCTAGTGTAATGTGGATACACAATGGTTTTAAAAGACTTCAACTTAGTTATAATAGTTTTATATAAGAAGGTATCAATTATGCTATTATACATTAATGATCTAATCATCATTAGAGATTTCATAAATAAGATTAATTAGACTATAGCATAAATCCCCATAAACCTTCAGTTGAAAGAAACTTTAAAACATTTAAAATGAAAAACAGCTATATTTATAGGCAATCTTTCTCGTAGAGAATAGATACAATACTTAGAGAATAAATAAATTCATACTAATCAATGCGAATTAAACCTAATAACTGAATGAATTTGAGTATCTCGAGATAAGGAATCAAAGACTATATAATTGTAGCATTTGACATTAATGAAAAATAGTTTAACACTGCCCTTCAAGCTAATGCATAGATATTATATATGCCTAACTTGCCAAGGCATTTTTAAAATACTTCCTTTGAGATAACTTTAGTAACGATATTCGCTAATTAATCCTCAGAACAAATTTTAAGCAACTTTATAATCTTCTCATCTAAATTTTTCTTAATAAAGAAACTATTAATTTCAACTTGTTTTTTTTATCATGTTTAACTAGATTGTGAGTTATATCACACGTAGTTTTATTATCACAATATAAATTAATTGAATGTCTAGGTGAATAGCCCAAATTTTGTAAAACAAATTTTATCCACAATGATTCACATAACCTAAGTGTCATACCTTTGAATTCAGCTTTTGCACTTGAACAAGCAACAACATTTTATTTCTTACTCCTCCATTTGACAAGGTTACCACCTATAAATGAGAAGTATCCAAAAGTTGAATGTTTGTCTTATATTTCTCCAACATAATAAGTGTCTATATAAATTTCTATATTTTATCAATTAGTATTTTTAACAAATAAAATTCCTTTCCTTGAGCTCATTTCAAGTATTTCAAAATTCATATAGTAGTCTTCATAAGTCATTCTCAAGGATTATGTATAAACTGGCTAGCAATAGTCAATACAAACGTTAGGTCAGGTCTTGTATAAGCCAAATACAATAACCTTCCCAGAAGCCTTTGATATCTTCCTCTATTAACAGGTACTTGATTTTCTTTAATGCATAACTTTAAAATTCTTTGATTAATGTATCAACTGGTTGACATGTTGACATACCAATTTCTTGGAATAAAATTAATCCACACTTCCTTTAGGAAAAAAATATTCCTTTCTTTTATCTAAAGACTTCAATTCTAAGAAATTATTTCAAGCAACCAAGGTCTTTCATTTCAAATTCTTTGAATAAATAATTATGAAACTACTTCCTTTCTTTTTTATCATTTCCTATCACTAGTTTACCATCCACATATATAATAAAAACAATAATTTTACCTTGCTCCCTTTTAAAAAATAAAGTATGATCAAAATTGCTTTGATGATATCTAAAAATTAACATAGACTTCCTGATCCTTCCAAATCATACTCTTGGAGCATATCTCAATTCATATAATGATTTTTTTAGTTTACAAACTTTTTCATCGTGTTTTGCTGATGCTATATATCCTGGTGGAAGTTCCATACAAATCTCTATAGACCACTCTCCATGTAAAAAAGCATTTATTACATCGAATTGATGTAATAGCCACTTGCTATTTGAAGCTAAATACAACAACACTTCGACAATATTCATTTTAACCAATGACAAAAATGTCTCTATATAATCAATCATATAAGTTTAGGTATACCTCTTTATTAATGGTCTATCTTTCGGCATCCCATCTTTTTCCCAGTGGACAATTCGCAAACTCCCACGTTTCATTTTTTTGTAAGGAATTCATTTTCTGATTCATTGTTGCCCTCCATTTTGGATTAGCTAAAGCTTCCTACCCACTATTAGGAATAGCTACAGAAGATAATAGATTAACAAATGACTTATTTGATTCTGATAGGTTATGATGCGATGCACAATGATTCATTGGGTATTTAACTTTACTTTAAAATTTAGATTCATATGTTGGTTTAGAAATACCTCTAGTACGATGTTTTGGTAATCATTTTCTAGGTAGATCAAATTATAAAGTAGGATCATACTCAGAAGACAAGTGGTGTGGTATATCGCTTTGAGATTCAATCTATAGGTGATGGACTTACAATTCTTGACTCTCCCATCCCTTCATTCTCCAGGTAATCAATGACACTATTAACAAGATCTTGAAGCTCCCCCTGAAATTAATAGAGTAAAGTCTAAATTTCCTTCTAAGACCCCCCTTAAAGTTCAGAAGCATGAGAAAAATACAATAAATCTTTATGAAATACAATTCATGATCATATAAATATGTTAGATTGGTAAATGGTAGCATTAAGGGTCAAATTGATTGAGTTTTCCATGTTTATTTATTGAATTTTGACCCTTAATCAAGTATTTAATTGTAAAATTTATTTTTTAGATTATTTAATTTTAGGTGATTAATCAAGAAAGAATATTATAGCAAAAAATATAGAAGAATTACCATTTTTTTAGACAATCAATATTGGTCTACAGGTCCAGCAACTCACGTTGAAAGAGGCAAGAATAGGGCATCAACGGCGGTTTATCCACCCTTTAACGAGGTTGTTGATCTTTGAGTTAACCCCCATTATAACCGTAAACAAGAAGATCAACCACCATATCTCTACAATTGTGGCTTAAGCATGCTGTAAATTAATTCCCATATCTGGAAGAGGGATGGGAGTTGTTATTAAGCCTTTAAAGAAGGGAAAAATAGGAAGAACACACCACATTAGAGAAGAGAACAGATCTAAATTTCTCTCTATCTTTTTCAATTTTCTCTTCAGTGTTCTTAGGAAGTTCTTCATTTCAAACACTTTAATCTGTATGTTTATGATGTTTACTAGATTTCTAAGCCTTGGAGCTTGCTATAAAGACATTAATATGAGTTTGAAGATCAACTTAAATGGTTTTCTAACTCAAAATACTTGTTATATTGCTTATGTTTCATGATTAATCAAAGGCTTGTTCTTAAGTTTAAATCTTCTCATGTTCTTTCATTTTCATGAACTTTGATGGTTGATTTAGAGTTGTGCTGGAGTTCAGATCAAGTTAAGGAGACTAAGAATCATCTAGGAGCTATCGTTAGGTGCTTTGTAACTTCTAAACTTATTTTTTATCTCTTATATTAAGATTAATCAAAGCATGTCACTTAAAATGCATGTTTCACTTTTTTTTATTAATACGTATGGTTAATTTGATTAATAGCTCAATATTGGTATATAAATGATTTATTTAAGCTTTTGTGCATGTTTTAAAGGCTGATTTTCGTGTATTGTTGGACTTAAATTTCTGTTTTTGGTCTAGCCACTTAAGAATGAACTGATAAACAATATAAGATCTGAGAAATCTACCTAAGTTGTTAGATTAATCAATAAACGACACAAATTAATCATTGCATAACCAAACTTTGATTATTTCTTAGAGATATGATTATGATATCATAAATTTAAGGATTAAACTTCTTTTTTATAAAGCCTATTAACTTAATTTGATGCGTGACCAAACTTTGAATTAAGATTTATAGAGATAAGATAAAGTCTTAACCATAGCTTTGTTTTGATATTGTGAAGTTGCTTTAAATCAATATTTAAATGTGTTTATTGCTCAATTAAATCATTGAAAATATAATCCTTAGCTAATCTTTTTAATTTGGAAATTTTTTAAAGCAATTTCAACGTTAATTTCAAGTATTTAACATAAGTTAAATTAAGTTAGTAATTTTTGGCTTTTTAATTAAGCAGTTAGATTTTCCTAGATAATTGTAAGTTATTTGACCTAATAGTTGTTGATTTTTCTATAGGAGACCAACATCAGGACTTTTTTCCACTATATTACTTATTCGATAGGTGCACTTGCCTATAAAGTTGGTTTAAATTCAAGTTAAAAATTGTGATAAAAATTAAAGCATCTAACAACCAATACAATAGGTAGCACTTGTACACTTTTTAATTTGTAACATGTCCAAGAAATACACACCATATAGCTCATGGGACTAATTTTTCAAATGAATGGTTATGGATATGTACAAATACTACACATCTTAAAACATAAGGTGGTGGATTTGATATTGATATAGCCATACAGAGACTTAGAGTGGTATTTAAAATTCAAGAGATCATGAAGATATTCGATTTATTAAGTATGTTGTAGAAGAAATTGCTTCTCCTTAATAAATTAACGACATATAGGCTTAAACCGACAAAGCATGAACAAGTTCCAATAATTGTTGATTCCTTCTCTTAGCTACCCCATTTTGTTGGGGTGTATAGATACACGTAGTTTGATTAAGAATTCCATGTGTTTCTAAATAATGCTTCAATTCAGAGTTTTGATATTCTCCACCATTATCACTACGAAGAACTTGAATTTTTACATTGTTTTAAGTCCTAATAAGATTGTAAAATTTCTGAAATAACTTAGTCATTTCACTTTTTGAATTCATTAAGGATACCTAAGTCACTATAATATAATCATTAATAAGGGTGAAAAACTAATAAGATCCACCCATTGTTGAAATTTTAGACAGACCCAAAATATCAAAATGAACAATCATAAAAGGTAAAGGACTTTTATTTAAACTTAAAGAATATGAAATTAGATGACATTTTGCAAGTTTATATTCATCACAATGGAAAGTAAAGGTATCAAGCTTTTCAAACAAACTAAATAAAAAAATTTTAAGATGCTAGAAGGATGCATGCCCCAATCGTTGGTATTGCAACCATATTTTCGTTGTACTCCTCTCCATTTTGGAATCTTCCATGAACAAAACTCGAGTCAACTTATTAGTTATTTTAGATTATAAGTCTAAATAGTATAAGTTCCTACACTTAATACTATAACGAATCATCTTCCTTATTTGGATTCCTTAAATAAACTTTTAGGCTAAAAAATAATGATACATGATATAGCAGTTATTATTTAAAAGACAAACAAAAGATTATAATTTAAGGATAGAACAATCAAATTAGAGTCTAAATTCAAATTATTATTGAGTGTTATAGATCCTACTCCTACATCAAGGCCTCATTACTATTGGTTATAGAAACATTTTTTTAGAGGATGGTAAAAGCTTTTTAACCTAGCTATAATTAAATTTCATATTATTTGAAATAATAGAATCAATTATTTATGTTCTACTCCAATCAGGTATAGAGACATTAAAAGCCTTGCCATCATCTCTTCTAGTTGCCACAAGTCCTAATGTTGTCTCAGCATCATCATCCTTTGTTTTAAATTTAGCTAAAGAAGCAACTTGAGGTTCTTATGTTTCCTTCTCCTAGATATTCGACTAGAATCCCACCATTTTGAGTAAGCTACAAGTTCAAAACAATAATCCTTGGCATGACTTACTTTTTCATAATGGGTACAATGATCAGTAGATTTTTAAGCTCTACTAGATGTCTTTGATTTTTGTCATGCCATCATAGATGAGGTTTTAAAATACCCAAACTCTCCATTTGATTTCTCACATAATATTATCTCTTGCCTGATAGTGGCATAACATTCTTTAAAACTCGGAATTGATTCCTTTCAAAGAATCTCACCACGAACCTATTCAAAACAATCATCTAATCTTGTAATAAATATATGTACTCTTAGTCTTTTAAATAGATCTTTGATATACTACTATATCATTCGGATCATTTATGACAACTTTATCATAATGATCTAATTCATGAAAGATTCCAGTTAACCCTCCATAATATTCAGAGAGAGTTCTACTATTGTGTTTGGCAGTGAATGCTCTTTGATTTAAGGCAATCAATTACAATTCATTACTTACATTATAAAAGGTTTTCAACAAAGCAATCTAAATTTCACGAGTTGTGGGTAGGCATAAATAGTGCTTTATGATCTCTAGACTCATAGACATTAACAGTTACCTTTTCACCTATTGATTTTCAGTATACCATTACCTGTAACCATCTTTCGATTTTATAGGTATTTTTGTTTCACCATAAATATAAGAGAGCTTTTCTCTTTCATCAATATGCATTTCCATTAGTTGTAACTAAACATCATAGTTTGATTTAGTAAGGATAATTCCTACATTGAATGCACTTTCTAACTTAATGGCGATAGGTATTAATTTTGAACCAGATGACACTCATTTTTTCCTCATTTCAAAACAAAGCTTTAGACAACCTTTTCTCATAAAATAAATTTGATATATATAAAAAATAAAGAAATTTATACTAATCAATACTAATTAATCCTAATAAGTGACTAGATCTGATTGTCTTTAAATCAGGAACCAAAGAATATAGAATTATGGAATCTAACAATAATGAAAAAATATTTCAAAACTTCAAGTTAGATAACTTGGTGAGTTAATGCGTTATATAGGTCTCGAGGTAAAGGATATGAAATAAAATTACTATAGTGCCAAGAAAATTTCGCAAGAGATTTTCTAAAAAGGTTTAGCATGCTTAAATGTAGGCCTATCTTAAATCAACTAGAGATTAATATAAGTCTTTATCTATTTAAAGGAAATTATATAGAGGATTTAAATATGTACAAGCACCTAGCTAGAGTTTACATCTACCTCACCCTGACAAAATCTAAAATAGTATATGCAATTGGAGTTGCTAATCAATTTACATAATAACCAAATAAGTCACATATAGAAGCAAGATGACTAATTTTGAGCTATATTAGGCATAATAATGGTTATGGTATCTTATACAAGAAAGGAATCACTTATGAAGTTGTATATTTTTATAATGTTTACTATTCTAGATAGCAAGGTATTAGAAGATCTACTATCTTGGATTGCATGTGGTATTTTAGGTTAACAAGAAACAACCAATATTTTCACTATCTAGCATTAAATTAGAGTATAGAACAACATCGACAACATAAGAAATTAATTGGCTTATTTAATTCAACTTATATTAAAAACTAAGGTATTAAGTGAAGATATATTTATATAATCAATGAACTATTCAACTTATTGAAATTTTAGTGTTCCATGTTCATACCAAAATATAGAGATGCACTATCATTATATTCAAGTAAAGGTGCTTTAGAAAGAAATTAAGATGCATTAAATTAATAAAAAAGATTAAGTAGGAGATATATTTATCAAATCACTCAACAAAGATAAAAATTTAAAAATTTAAAAGATAACTTAGAATAATGAAGAGAAATTGAAAATATAACAATAGAGGTGTAGTGTTATAAAGAGAATCGGCTTACTCTATCTATAATATTCCAAATGAATCAAGAAGATATAATTTATGAAAGTGTGTCACAAAATTGGTAAAACAACTGGCTTTCTTAAATCAATAAAATAGTGTATAAATATGTAATATTATTAATAAGATAACGAATAAATAATGATAAGTGACATGTGATAGTGAAAGAGTGTTCAAACATAAGTGAAGAAAATTTTGTATACACGGTTATAGAGAGTGAATCTTAAGTGAGAACAAAGAGTTATCCAATGTATTAGACAAAAGTCTTGCATATCATTTTGAACTAGTGACGTGTGATGAAAAATATAAAGATAGATCTCTAGAATTATTAAACCTAAACGAGTGACATGTGACAATGAAGAAAGAGTGCCAATTGACATGTGACAGTGAAAAAGTGTTCAAATGTGAGTGAAGAAAACTTGTTCGTGTTATTATAGAGAGTGAATCTTATATGAGAACAAAGAGTTATCCAATGTACTCCTATGTAAACGTTTTACGCATCATTTCGAACTAAAAACGTTGTTGAACCAAGGGAGGTTCCAATCTTCATTTTGATGATAACAAAACATACTTGATTACTAATGGTTTAATTTTACGATGTTAATCTTAAAGATAGGTATGTTTTAAGAAGAATTCAATATGGAAAGCTTGGAGTTTGAAGGTCAAATTTTAAGATATTGGAAATTCAAATGATTTCGAAGCTTCAAGACCTTAGATAGGTTGTTTCAAATATGTTTGTAAGTTTTACTTAATTATTAATTTACCTAAGGGCTTAAGTTTGATCATGTATTGCATTTGAAATGTCAAAAGTGCATATTATCTCAATTCATAGGCTAAATCTTATGTTGAAATTGTTTTAAAGTATTTGATCATTCATATAGTCTCAATACATGATTTCAGAAGTGTTTGAAGTCTTAATTATCATTAGGAACCTTGTTTAGTGTCGTTGTACCCTTGTTTCCAGAAGCTATCAATAGCAGGTTGTTCTTACTACAACGACGTCATTTATCAGTCTAGAGGGTGTCGTTGAAGGGTCAGACTCTAACGGCTAGTTTCCCCTTTCGGGTCTTATTCTTTTTGCCCTCTTTCTATCGTCTTAAAAACCCCTCCTAAACCTCTCTTGAGCCTCTAGACACTATATATACTCCTGAGAAACGAATTTTGATACTCTAGACATTCCATAAATAGATCAAACCTTCTGAATTTCTTAAAAGCCTCAAGCTGCCCATATTTTCACTGTACTTAGTTTCATTCAATCTTTTACTATCAACTTATGTTTCTGGGTATGCAAATTTGTGTTTAATATCTTTCTTTAGTATTTAAGAGTTTATTTGATCCATCTTTTCCATTTTAGAAAGTCTATTTCATCATATTAAAGTTAGAACTCATTCATCTATCAAAAATTGTCTCTGTTGAGAATGTTCTATCTTGAATCTCGATTTCAGGTGACCAAACCTATTTCTAAAATCGTGTTATTGGAGTTTTCAGTTTGCTTAAGGATAGATTGTGTTTGAACGTTGTTTCGAATTTTTGAGACTTGTTTAGGCTATCATTGAGCTAGAACTTTCATATACTTCAAGATAGTTCCTGTTTTCACTGTTTTGAGTTTGAATCCAACTTCAACCTGCTTAATCTATTTCTTTGTGTTTGTGATTATTGTTTTATGCTTAATTAAGCTCTTAGGATTCAAATTAATCTTAGTTTCGAATTTTTGGTTGAATATTTCATCATTTGTGTGCATTAGTTCATTTAGACATCAAAATTGTCTAGTTTTTTATGTTCTTAATTCAATCACGAGTTTCATCATATTAATCAATTCTGAGTGCGTAAATTTATTGTGGCTAGTTCACATAAGGTGTTAGGAGTGCTCTAATATTTTTGGATTGATTTTTAAGCACTTATATTTGTGTTTTGAACTGAATATTCATAGAGTGCTTAAACTGTCCAAATTTTGTGATTAGCTCATCTTGATCATATTGCTTGAACATATGCACGTTTATATGTTTAATTTCTTTCATACTAAGTTTGTTTAGGCTTTCAAGAGTGTTATCATTCATTGAAAGTTAAAACCCTTTAGTTTAATTGTGCATTAAGTGAAACACCTTTTATGGTGTATTTAGTTACTTGAATTTGAGGGAATTGTATATTTTGGTTATTTGTGAATTGTATAGGCTTCTCTTTGCCTTGAAAAGATTTGGGATAAGTTACTCTTCACCTTAGAAAGTAAGATTGTTGTTGTGGGTTACTCTTCACCCATGGAAAATAAGATTGTAAAGGTTACTCTTCACCTTGTAAGAAGATTGTACTTGTTTTGATTGATTAGTATATAATCATCCAAAAAGTAGTTGGAAAGGAGACGTAGCCTATCTTTGGGGTAGGTGAACTTCTTTAATTAGCTTATGTCTTCTCTTATCTCAACTTATTACATTCATTTTGGTAATTGCATTCTCATTCCATATTAGGATTGAATCTTGTTTTAGTGATTGCATCTACTTTACAATTGATTTAGGTTGCTAGTTTGAGTTTGAAAAAAGTTTATAAACACCCAATTCACCCCCCTTTTGGGTGCCATAGGGCTTACAACTATTATCAAAGCCTAGGTCTCA
>JAOXYD010201402.1:0-21986 GCA_028565735.1 Pinacopodium congolense
TCTCTGTGGTTCGACCCTAGCTCACCATTACTGCATAGTTTGGATAGTTAGGAATTTATTATTTGATAGCTTGCGACAAGCTCATCAACTCATATTTATGGGTTAGGTTTTACTTTTAAGCAATAAAGGATGTTTGATAATTTTGAAAGATTATACATTTGCTTTTGCACTATTCATTTTGTTCATGGACTTTGAAATGTGATTGAGATTGAATTTGAAGGAATATGAAGTGATTTAAGATTGTTTGTGACTTATATCATGATTTAGGTGCATAATGTTTGAAAACATAAGGAAATTGGTCCATTGATGTTAGTTGATGAATTGAGCAAGTTTTCGTTACCTTATAGGTCATGTTGAACTTGACAAATAAGTGATTTGCTTGAGGACAAGCAAAAGGTAAGTGAGGGGGGGGAGTTGTTGGTGTTCATTTTCAATGTATTTTCCTATCAATTTTATGCCAAATTAATGTATATTTGCTCCAATTTGTTATTAAAGTGCTTAATTATGTTTATAAATATTGGACATTGTAGTTTGAAGCAAAAACTTAAAGAAAATCCAAGAAATGGTTTCCAAAATTTTGGAATTTGGAGTAAAATAGCACCCTGCTCTGCCTGCCATTTAAGTCTATTAGCCCGTCGTTCTACCCCTAATCTAGTGAGTAAAATGACACTCAAGCAACCCGCCGTTCTGGTAGTAGTCACGCGTTTTCCAGCTGCAACTTGCTCTCCACTTGATCAATTTGACTCCCACTTGTTCCTACTTGACCTAGACATATATAAGAAGGTTCAGAGACCAAATTAGAAAGAGTTAGTGCCGAATTTGAGAGGGGAATTCAAATCAAACCTCCCCTTTTCTCTTCCTTAGGTAGTTCTTAGGTTTTCTTTTCTTTTCTCTTTTCTAGCCTATGTGCTTGTAAATACAAGTTGTTTGAAGGATTCTCAAGAGTTGTTTAAGGTGATTGGAGGTTGCCTAGCACTTTGTATCATCATTTGGTAAAATCTAAACCCCTTTTTTACCTTATTTCATCTTTTTATTCTTATTTGTGCAAGAACATGGCTGTCTTGATTTTAATCTAAATTTCTTGTATGTTTGTGATGTTTGAAGCTTAATTTTAGCTTAGGACAGGTTCTATGATGCCTTGAGTGAGTTTTTATCATAGTTTTAGTGAGTTTTTATCATAGTTTTATATCATAATCTTTGTTATGTGAGAACTTAATGCTTTTTTTGAGTTGGCCACTTAGAATAAGATCATAATTGGTTTAGGATCCAACAATCTCTACCTAAATCATTGGAAAAATCTGTAAAGAACATGATCTAATCCTTGGATCCAAGAAATTTACCTTGGTTATCATGAGAGCACTAATCTTGAATGAAATTTAGGATTAGAACTTCTTAAAATTTAAGCCTAATGCCTATTATTTGATGAAATAACCAAAAATCAATTTAGGATGGTTAGAGAAAGACAATGACTTTACCATAGCTTGTCTTAAATTAGTGAAGGCCTTAGATTAGCGATTCTAACATTTCATCACTTACTTAAGTCATTTGAAGCCTAGTCTTTAGCAATTTAATCATTTGGTAATCCTTAGAAAATTTGGAATTCAATTACAAAGTTGGAAAGTTTTTAGGTGTTTTTAGTTTGTCTTGAGTCTATCTATCCCTTTAGTTTTAAGTCCTTGGTTTCTTTAGATAATTGTGATCCAATTACCTTAGTAGTTACTAATACACGTTCTCTCTATGGGTTCGACATTCCGAAGTTTTAAATGTGCTTCTCTTTATTACTTGTGACTGGTACATTGCCGTTAAGTTGAGTTTGTATTTGATTTGAATTGAATGTTAATTGATTAATTTATTTGAGTAAAAAAAGTGATACCAATTTGACCTAGCAAAAATAAATCTAAATAATGTATTATTTAACATTTTATTTTGTTGAGTAGTATAAAAATTGATTGTTAATAGAAATAATTTGTCTAAAATCTGTACAATGCTTTGTATTTTTCTTTCAAAATTATGTATTTTTTGGGATAAAGTATCATTTTTTTGGGCTAAATTTTCTATTTTATCATATAAACTCATCTTAAAAATTTTTAGCACCTTTTATAAACTTCTAGCTTTAATAACATTTTATTATTAAGTTGATTATACATTTGATTATTAAGTTGATTATAAATTTAATTATTAAGTTGTTTATAAAGTTGATTATTTATCCCAATTTTTTGTTTTTTAAAAACTCATTAAGAGCTACCATAAACAATGCTTCTTCAACAGCTACAATCAGATCATTCATGTAGAATACATTCACGACTAATTAGATACTGGAATTAATCAGATCTTATGATGTGAAGAATGTTGAGAAGGCAATATATGAGATATATCCTAATAAAGTAGCAGGCCTGGATGGCTTTAATACTAATTTCTATATATAAAAAATCCTAGCCCCTTGTTCAAAATTAGTCATTAAAGCAGTCTTGAAATTTTTTTAGAGTGGTAGATTAATAAAAGCAATTAACAAAACATATATTTTCGTCATCCCCAAGGTTCCTAACCTAGACTCTAAGTGAGTTCAAACTTATTACACGTTACAATACATTATATAAAATCATTGAAAAGATGCTAGTGGCTAGAATGAAGCATGTATTAAATACTATAGTAAGTGATTCTTAAGTTGTCTTAATTGAAAATAAATTGATAGGAGATAACATACTTGTTGCACAAGAAGTTTTCAAAGGGTACAATAGGAAAGGGGCTTCAAGGAATTGTGCAATCAAAATAGATCTCCATAAATCCTAGGGTTCTATCACTTGGAATTTCATTATACAATCACTTGAAACATTTGGTTTTCCTAATCAAATTAGGATTTGGATATGGTATTGGATATCATCTCTTACCTACAGTGTGTTCATCAATGGTGAACTAACGAAACTCTTCAAAGGTGGAAAGGGTTTAAGACAGAGCGACCCAATTTCTCTATTTTTATTCTTTCTAGGTATGGACGTTTTTACAAGATTTATTAAACACAAAATTGAGCTTAACTTAAATTTCAAATGTCATAACAAATGCAAGAAATGTGAAAGATATAGCTCAACATTCGTTGATGATTTATTGTTATTTTTAAGAGCTCATGATAACTCCTTGAGTTTGGTTATGGCCTCACTAAATAATTTTAGAAGTCTATCAAATTTACCCATCAATACAAACAAAGGTTTCATGCTAATATCCAAATATTTATAACATCAATTTTCCATGGTTTTCTAGAATCAAAGGGTTAAGGATTGAAGACATCCATTTCACTTTATTGGGATTACCTATATCCACTATGATGCTTTATTTCAAGGATTGTAATCTATTATTAGAAAGGATCCAAAATAGGCTAAATAATTAGTGTAATAAAGGCGTTATCTTTTGCTAGAAGATTACAACTTATAAAATCAGTGATTAACTAACTTCATATTTACTAGTCAGGACATTTCTTTTGAG
The DNA here is from genome assembly GCA_028565735.1 of Pinacopodium congolense. Lineage (NCBI taxonomy): Eukaryota > Viridiplantae > Streptophyta > Magnoliopsida > Malpighiales > Erythroxylaceae > Pinacopodium > Pinacopodium congolense. The sequence goes on from JAOXYD010201402.1 coordinate 3,478, forward strand.
CCAAAATACTTATGAAAACAATAGAAAGGATGATGAAAATAATTCTTACAGGATGGCAAATTAGATAACAAAATTAAAGCTAAAGTAAGCTAGGAAGATTTTTGCAAGCTTGTACAGGAAAATGGACTAGGAATAACACCTATCAAGCTAAAAAACAAGATGTTAATAAAGGATCACTCACATTGCTTTAGAAATCTCTTGAAGTTAGGAATTTACATAGCTCATAAAATTAAGTGCATTATAGGGAATGAAGAAGATGCATCTTTATTTTATGATAACTAGAGTTAGGAAGGCATTCTTTTTAACTCTAGACATTTTCTAGTTCGTAGGGAATCTAAGAGGGTCATTATCTTCCTTCGACAGATGATCCATCAACTTTGGTACTTAGTTGTGGAATGGTTTCTTGAGATATTTCCTTTCTTTCTCACTTCGCTTACTATAATTCTTGCGATATCCTGTATTTTCGTATTCCATTCTTGCAGCTCATAGAATGATTTCCTATTTTTAACAAAGGTGAAAGAGATCAATGATGGAAACTTTGGTTAGTTCCTATACCAAGTTTATCTTTTATTATGCTTATTTATAATACAATTACAAGCAATTTAGACTCTTATTGATGGCTAGAATACTCATATGGAAAATTCATAAACAACTCTTGTAAAAAGCTCTTTAGACCACTTAGGCAGATTCAAAGCTGGGTCAAAATTGTTTTAACTAATAGCTTTTAAAGCATACATATTTTAGACATGCTTTGGTGATTGCTAATTTAAGTTTTAAAGAAAAATCCATGTGACTCTTATGCATATCAAGCTAAATGCTTTGAATGAGATATTGTTTTGATATTTTTTATGTTTGATTATGTTTTATAGGTCATTGGAGAGTTATGATATTTGGCTAAAAGACGGCATGACCAGGACGGTCCCATTTATGCAAATAAGCCTCTTAGGGTTATTTAAGTGATCTTCTTGGCTTTGGACACTATTTAATTACTGCTAAGTGAGGAAACACAAATCTTAAGCCATCTCCAAAGGTTTTAACATAAAATTGAAGGGAATTTGGATAAAAAACATCAAGGTTTTAGGATTATGATTAGTTATAAGGGACAATCATCATTAAGGAGTCAAGGAATTGAAGAGCTTCACCCATAAGCCTTTTTATTCTCTCTCTCTTTATGATCTTATTTTTTGTTCTTAAAAAGTTTGATAGATAAACTTCTTATAGGATTTGAGTTTTTATGAACCTTAAGATGTAGTATATGGTGTTTTCTTTGAATGAATGTGAATTTTCCAGATTTTTCTTGAATTACCTATAGATATTCATTGAGATTGGCTTTTAAAGTGATTGTGATTGTGTAATATTAAATTCTATCATATGATTTCATATGTTTAGATGGACCAAATCAGATATATGATTAGATCACCCATAGATAATGCATCTTATATAGAGTTCTTGACCATAGGCTTACATTAGATGTCTAGACTAAGTGTGACCCTAATCAAAATAATAGTTTCATAGATCTTAGTTAGGTATACAATTATTAAAGTGAGATAATGTAATTAACCACTTAGTTTATCAAATTAAATAGGAATTGCATGAGTTGACGTGGGCTTATGATTTAACTTAATGAACTTACAGTCTAATCAAATCTAAAAAAACACAAAAATCAAGGGGATTTAATGAATAAGAGCATCGTAGGGGATTAATAACCTAAATCTTAATTTTATTACGTTAATTAATTTGTGTGAGTTTATCTTTAGATTTTTTATCTATTCTATTTATTTTTAATTAATCAATCATTTAATAATCTTTAGGAGGCTAGATAACGAAGTTAGAATTTCACTAATAGTGCAATCTTTGAGATTCAACACTTAGATTCACTATAGTTATATTACATAACGATAGATACACTGCCTTTTTATGTGTTGTGGTACTGTTTAGGGTGGTTCTTGGTTATTTTTAATTTAAAACTCAGGTACGTCTATACGCACATCAGTAAAAAAGATTGACTACTAAAAGTTTCTTTCCTTTTATGGATTTGTATTTATAGAAAAATACTTACCCTAAACAAACTCAACTATCTAAACATTCCCTCAAGGTGTAGTCTCTACAAATGTTAAACAAAAACATTCAACCATCTTATGTTTAGTTGTTAATTTTCTAGCTACATCTGAGATAGCATCAAAACCCTATATGGCATACAGGATCTAATAGGAAGCTTTGATGATTGCATACTTAGGTTTGGCAAAATTAGGAATAAATTAATTAGGAACCAAAGAATCTTCCTAACAACTTTTGATTCATGCTTGAACAATATTTAGAAGAAAGAAATAACATACACTTCAGAGACAAAGATAACAACAATGAATAACTATTGATGGAATTTACGAAATGGATTAGGAAGCAAGTTTGGATTAATGGAGTAGGAGAATAGTGTAATCAATACCTAGCCAGGGCTTGGAGATTAGAGCTTACTTATTTAGATACTATTTTCCCAATTGATCTAATTTTAAGGGAGTCAACTAGATGTTGATCATTTTGAATGGTCTCATCCTGTCAAATCATCATTTATGATAGGGCCCAATTGGGAAACATTTGTGAAAACAAGTGGAAATGTATTGGTAATTCCTAATTCATAGAAAACCCATGTTACTCTGAGTGTAATCTACTTATTTGAGGAAGGTTATGTCTGGATAAAAGAGAAGCTAATACATGCATAAGGAACATAATGTAGATTAGAGGAAATGATAGTTACTCGTCCATATCCTTAAATCAAAGAAACTCTAATTGACATAGGTGAACCTCTAATATGTTAAGTACAAGCTAGGGTTTCTTTAATTTTGGAAGATCAGTACTAATGAATTCGTGAGCCTAGACAAGGGAGAAACTAAGCCATGCACATGGAATAGAAATAAGATTAGAGGGAAAGAAACCAAAACAATGGAAGGTTGTTAATTACCTATCAACATCATCACACCATCAGGAACTTCGATCGACATAGATGAATCTCGAGTTAGCTAAGATAAGTCATCTTTGATTTTGGAAATCCAATGTCAATAATTGAAGAGTCTAGAGACTCACTATGTGATAATGGGTTTAGTTGTGTACGATCAAAAGATCGAAGAGTCTAGAGACTCTAGTGTGAGTTTTTAGTGGTTAGGACAATTGATCGAATAATCTAGAGATTCTTGTGGAACTATATATGTATTATTATTTCCTCTACTAATTCAATTTTATTTTGTTTTAAAAAATAATTATAGACTCATATTAGAATCATTAGTTTAATTACACATTTTTTCTGGTCTATTGATACTCTTCATCACATAATAATCTAAGATATACCATTTTTAAGTGTCATAAAATTTGTGCAAATTCTTTATTTTTGTATAAATAAATAAATATATATATCACGTGATTGATATATAATTAATTTAATATCATTTAACTATAAAAGATCTCGTCAATCATACTTCAACAAATATAATAAACTTCATTGTTTCACTGTAATATTAATAAAATAAATTTATTTTTTAAAGAAGCAATATCAAATTCAAATGAGTTCATATTATTAAGTTTAAATGAATTCATATATTAAGTAAATTTAAATGAATTTTAGTAAGGATAAAAACTTAAATTCTAAACTTTAATTTATTGACTTACTTTTCTATTAAACATTTTAATTATATTAACATTCTTGTGTCCTTTTGTAAAATATTTGTAAACGTTAAAAATTTTCCCATATAATCTGATAACACTTTCACAAGATTTTCTATAAATCATGGGAACTTACATTATATATTTAGCTCCCTTTTTCTCAAATGAGAGTTGCTCCCTTAAATAAAAAATCATTTAAAGCTTTTTTTGTTTATAACTATCAAACATAAATTTAACTACCTAATTTTACTGTTAACTATTTAATTATTAATGAGACTAAAATTTTAATAAAATATATTAGATTCAAGTGAATTTATACATTAAATTCAAATTATGTTAAGAATTATTGAATATTTTAGTTAATGGAAGACGGTAAATTTATAATTTCAACTTTTAAAGTTAAGGTGAAAGCTTTAACGATTTTCACAGGGATCACTAAATTGGGAAGTGAGATTGTAAAGTTGGAAGTTTAGAGGTGCTTGACATGAACTAAGCCATGAAGATGCTCAAAAGCTACACTTGTAAAGTTATAAGTGCATCTAATATATCTTTGCATGTATTTCCTTTTTTATTTATATTTATATAACTAACATAAAATGTAGTCCTTGATATCAAAGTGTCCAAGGGTCTTCTTATTTGATTTTCAAAAAAATTAGGGGTTCTCACTATTGGTGTCCATTGTAGCACCCTCCTCTTTGTATAGGGGGAATATTTTCGTCTTTTCATACAAAAATGCTTCCTCTATATAAAAGGGGATACTAATCCTTTTATTATATATATATTTTTTTAAAAATATCTTACATCTAAATAGAATAAGAATCAAGTCTATATGTTAGATTTTAAATAATAATCACGTTATATTTAGATGGGGTGAACTTCTCATTGAATAAAAATAAGATAGAAACTTTCTTGCAATTTTTGTAAGTTCTATTTTGTTTGGATGGAGATGAACATGAGAATACATCAAAATAAACAAAGATTATGATAGTAGCTAATGAATGAGATCATGATTAGTTTCAGGAAGTAGCTTATAGCAACATGTAATGAGGATGTTACTCATTAGTTTCGAGTGTACTGTAAATAAATTATACTATATTGAAACAACATAATAGTGCAAATAATAGAAAGTTTCAAGCAAATGATAGATTGATTTTAACTCATATGAAATCACTATCTTATTTTGACTGAAGAGCTTGTGGTTTACGTTTCATTGAGAATCATTAAAGTATAAAGAGGTAGCTTATTTGTTCACCTTGAATTTCTTTATATTAAGAAAGAGGTGTCTAACAGGATGGAGTCTAAGTGCTATCTTTACATTACCTCTCATGTAACTCCTTTAGAAGTTGAACATATTATTTCATTAATTTCACGTTTCATCTTTTAAATTTTTTTATATAAGTGTAGTAAATATTTATTTTCTTCATTTAGGTAAATATACTATCTAAACCCTTGCAATTTTCATTTCGAATTTTATGAAGTGTTCAATTAGATTATAGAATTTTTTCATTGAAGTCCTAATCAACTTCTACTTTTGATTGAGGCTTAATATAATAAACATAATATTAACTAATATCCTTACCCCTATCATGTTGCCTTAATGGATTTATGATTTTACCATAATTTTACCTGTCACTAATTCATGTTCTCCATCCAATTTTGACTTCTATTTTTAGATTTAATTTGCATCATGATCTCTTTGAGAAGGAAAACATACCATTTAAACCCTATTATTAAGTATACAATGACTATCTCCTGAAAGCATAAAGCAAGTTTAAATACATTAAACGAAAATGATGATAAATGCTATAAAATTCCAATAGGTGAACAAATACGGTTCTTTTTTTTTTCTTTCTTGAAAGTAGCCAATAAAATCAGTGAAGAAAAAGTAAGAAAGCCAAAAAGTAGCAGTAGATGTTTAATTTTTCATAAATGGTCCTCAATCACTGAAAAAGTTTGAAGATGAGTAAAAGTATGATTTATTGACTAAATTACCAACATTTGAGTGCAAAAACCTAGTTAGACAAATCTTCTTTTCTCACAATTTTTAAATTATACCAATGACTTTATTTCTTTCTTTAGATTGAAAACCTAACTATACCCTTCAGTTTTATATATGCCATAAGAAATTCCAAAGAAATTACAAAGATATGATATTATATAAATTAAAGTTTAACCTACCAAATTATTAATTCAAAGAAAGAAACCTACAAGATAAAGTAAAAAAGAAATAACTTTGAATTAAAAGATTGATAAAAAATAATTTTTTTTTTGTAAAAAAAGATTATAAATTTCAAAGTATTTAATAATTAATAACTTAAAAAGGGTGAAATTTTCAATAGGCCACCTTAATTGTATAGCCGATGAATAAAATACTCATACCAAAAGATTATACTTATTAAGAAGTTATGAAGAACTTAATTACATATTTCTTATTATATAAATTGAAGAACCAATAAAAAAGTTTTTACTTGGATTGTTGTTATTCCTCATATGCATTCTTAAAGAATTGATGGGTCTTTTATGGTTTTATAAATTTTAATAAGTTAAAACCTAAAGCTCAAAATAATCAATGCCAATACCTAATAGATAAGTGCATCTATCGCTTTATAGTATAGGTAAGATGGATCCAGATATCATCCCACATAGATTGTTAATGGACTACTAGTAATCTCCTTCTGTCTATTATATAAACTATCTAAATTGTTGATTGAATTGATAATTATCTAATCTAAATGAAATAAATAACTAACAATTCCAAAAAAAAATTAGATTAAGAATGCATATTATAAAGCTAGGACCGAGATGATTAATTCCTCTAAAATATACAAATGTTCATTGTTTAACTTTGATTCAATGCTATATATAGATTCACTTAGACCATAGAATCGCTGTATTCAATTATATATTCTCTCAATTTATAGTTCCTATAATCTTGGTTGATTAATTAGAAGTGTTTCCTAATTAATATCCTAATTGGAAGCATTATTGTGATTTATAGATCCTATTATTTTGGTTAGATTCACATTCAACTTGAAAATCTTGTGTAAATCTATCTTTAGATCTCCATACAAGACTCTTTACCAATAGATTAATCTATTTATAAAGGTGATCTCTTGATCTAATTACATGAAATAAAATGTTTGCATAGAAATCAAAACAAATCCATTATATTTATAGATAAATCTAAATAAAAAATCTAGATATCTATACATTAAATCAAAGAAAGAATAGCTAAGACTATATATTATGATTTATAACATCTAAATCTTACGATAAAGTGACTCCTAAACATATTAAAAGATACAACAATAATCAGAGAAGATAAAAGCTTTGAAAAATTCATTTTTATAATTTTTTTTAATCCTTGAATCTTTAAAGACAATTACTGAAAATCAATCTTGATAAAACTTCTTAATTATCCTTCTTAATTTGCTCTAAAATCAAGTAAAAGTGGCTTACAAAGGGCTCTTGGTATTTTGGTAATGGTTCTAGGTTGTCCAAGATACAAAAACTATTTATTAAAACCTAAATTTCACTTAAATAGAAGTAGAACCCAACTGTCCCACGACATAAGTCACAATTGTGGGATATTATGTGAATTCACTATCAAAATCACAACCAAAGTCATGACCATGAATCTAGCCGTGAATCTTATTGTCTTTTGTTGCTCAGGTGATATTTCTTAAGGAAATTTCCATGGCTAGATCATGGCCATGACTAAGGTTGTGGAACTCACTGACTTGTTACTTTTCTTCCATCTTTTGGTCCAAAACATCTAACTCCTTTTATATATATTAAAATGATCACCAAGACTTACAAAACATATATTTTTTCAAAATTATTTTAAGCAATATCATATTTAAAATTTAATTAAATAATCATAGAATTTATATGAAAATTGCCCTTAAACTTAGGATTATGAGTATAAAAACATGCCTAAATATGTATAGAATGAGTAGTATTAAATACCCTCACACTTGGATTATTGCTTGTCCTCCAACAACAATTTAGGCATCCTACTCAAAACAATTCTAATTAAAAGTTGAAAAATAAGTGATTAAAAAATTACAAGTCAACATGTTTGACATAGTTTACATATCCTAAGTCCATCATGATAAAAAAAATTTTATATACAAGCATATAATTAGTAGTAAGCAATCCTTTATGTACAATATTAAGAATTCAAGTAACATCAAACATATCATTACACAAATTCAATTAAGGGTGTTTTAATCAAAAAAATCAAAATTTAAATTTAAATTAGAGCATTTATTTAGAGCTCATCTGGTCTTTTAATACGAAAGTAAATAACTTATCATGAATTATCCTGATTACTAGATTAAGATACTTTTTTCATTTGTTTGAAATATCAACTAAATTTTTAAAATGAAGGTGAATATCTTGTCATGAATAATCCCGATTACTCAGCTAGGTCACCCTCTCAGATGGCTACTCGTACCACTCATAAACTTTGACCTCTTTATTGGTATCAGCTAACATAGTGAATTTATGCTTATTTAATAATCACACAATTTTTTTTATTTTTATACTACACATACTATTTCAAATTCACATAAAAATCCATACAAAATATTCTTAAAAACCTAATATTATACACGAAGATTACCAATACTTGAAATTCACACCAAATAAAAAGAAAAAGAGAAGTTAGGAGTTTGAAACCAATCAAGAATTGTTCAATATTCACTATATCCAATACATCAATTACATTGTAACATGAAAATTGAAAATTAACTAATAATTAGAATTATTAAAAGTAAAATATCCAAACAATCACTTTTAGATTCCAAAAAATTCAAGTGTATATGATATAAATAAATATAATGGTCTTCCCCTTCTCCCCCACACTTAAGACAAATTATTTTAAAAGCAAAATTAAACACAATATATATAGGAGAAAAAGAGAACAATACTCCTTTGACACATTAAATCCTAGTATAGGTAGGGTTGAGATAGTTTCATTCCAAGTGAATGCTTAGAGAAAAGAAATCGAAGCTTGTTTTCGTTTATGAATATAATTGTTAAAGACAAGCTTGTTGAAATGATTACATAAAAAATTATAAAATAACATAAGAATGAAATAAAAAGAACATGAAAGAAATCCTATAAAATATAAATGTTTAAATCTTCCATGATGAATTGAAAAATGGAAGAAATAAACATAAAAGAAAATGAGAAGAAAATTTTAAAATAAAATCAAACTCAATCACTAAGATGATCCATAAACAAGCAACATCAATTATAAGCTAGAGGTGGCAGCTAGCGATGAAATTGCATAAACTCCCTTTACATGGCCTGTTACTCTTATTGAGCCTAAATGTGAATAAACTATATTCATGCCTAAGACTCATAATCTAAAAGCCATATAATTATTCATACACAATGTAATAATCATTGAATAAGTAATTGCAATCAAAATAAGAAGCCAAGTAATGTGTTCTATCGTAATGGGAGACATAATAAGGTGGATTATGAATTGGAATTGGCATGTAAACTATCTTAAGGCATCTATGGAGTTATTAATCCTCAAACAAGAAGACAAATGCTATAAGCGAATAATTCAAGCACAATGTACGTCAATCATAATTCCATAAACTCTTAAATTTGAACACCAAATATTTTATTCAAAATAATCACCTATAGAGTGTTTAACATCAATAAATGTTTTTTATAAGCACGAATCTTCTATAATTGACAAGTAACTCAAGTAGTGTATCAAAAGCTCAATTACGGCAAGACAAACTCCATAATCTTTTATAACATATAACGCTTAGATGAAAAATCATGTAAATTAACTCGAATGAGGAATGATAAATAAGGGATATTCAAATATGACATCATAGATGAAAACATAAGTTTAAAAGTGATGGAAAAAGCATTAAAAACATATACAAAAGACACCCTACTCACATTTAACCATAGATTGCAATGAACTCCTTAATTCATATGTTTAATATAAATATAAAGTGCATACCTTTATTGGTTTAATAAAGAACTCATGAATTAATGCACAAAAATCATGTTATTGTTGATGATTTACAAAACTATCTAACTAGTTTTAGACTCAAAACTGTAAGCATAAGGAGTGTAACGTGTAGTAAAGCACAAATATCAGTCCCACAAGGATTGTAGGTTAGGCACCACTTAATTTAGGTTAAACTTTGTTTAAGACCCAATTTCAATTAATAATGACTAAAAAAATAAACTAGCAATGAGCAAATGCTAGAACAAAAGTGAAGAAACTTTGGATTTCAAGATTTTAAGATTAAAGATAACTTTTTCCATAACTTATCTCCCTCCTAACTTATTGATTGAATTATGCCTCACCTAATATGTCCTAATATTTTAATTAACCTCTCTAAAGGTGTAATTAAATGTCCATAGAGAAATTAAATGGAATTGATTATACAATCTCTTAATCTATAAAATCAACCCATTATTTCAACTAGATATGAAGCTATCCTATGGATAATCAACTAATTAGCCAAGATCTCTCTCTAACTAATGAATTAACTTGATGAAATACAGGTCTAAAGGGTGCCAACTCTCATTATACAACCCTACACAAATTACCCAACTCAATTTCTTAATATATTGCAAGGTATAAGCTCAAAAATCATCAAAATCTTTCATTTATTCAAAATAACAAAGTAGGAGTTTAACAAGTAGTTCAAAAGCAATCTTTACAATATATTCAGCCACTCATAATGTCAATAACACTCTCAACTACCATAAAATCCATAATAAAGACAATAAAAGAGAGAAAGAACAAGAAACTAGATGATGAGAGTAATCTTCTCTTCTTTCTCGTGGTTCCACTCGTTTCTCTAAAGTGTATATAGGTTAATGTCTCGCTCAAACTTTCTATAGAAAACTACACTATCATAGGCTTGCTAATACACCCATTCTCCTCCACATTGATTACATGCTAAGATAGATCAAAAGGACTTTGTTTCGAGTTATAATGGGGTTAGGGTTAAGGTTTGTGAAAAAGGTTTAGGCATTCATCATAAGCATCCATAAAGTACTAAATGCACAAAAAGGATAACAAAATAAACTTCTGAGATATGAAAATGGATAAAACTAACTACTCATCACTTATTAGTGCTACTAAAAGATTCTTCCTTTTTCTTTTTTTTTCTTTTTTTTGGGTATAATAATAGAGAAAAAATGAATGAAATAGTAGCTAAATGCAATGCTCTAAGAGTAAAAGTACTAACAACTGCTTAAAGCATCTTAGAAAAGAAAAAAAGAAAAAAAGTAGCCAACAATCCCAAACTAATGCATCACTTAGTACTCTACTAAACTTGTATTTGTGTAAGTTAATGGGGTTTGAGATATTAAAATGGGGCGATTTCAAGAAACAAAAGGTTAAAGCCTTAACAGGGTTTTCAATGGATAATAAAATGGATAGGTCATTTAAGCCAAGGGTTAACACAAAGGGGCCTTAATCATTTCTATCTAACATGCATCCAATAGATTTAAACCGATTCAAAGCAAGCTCTAAAGGTAATTACCTAAGGAAGCATCACGCAAAAAAGGAAATTAAATAAATATAGAATGATTTATAAAGGCTCAATTCCTCACTTAAGCTAAAATGAAAATACATTATACATCTCTACATTACCTCATTACTCAAGTGTCAAGTTCTGAGTAAGCTTATGCAACCAACTACTTTCATCACTGAACATGATTCACTATATACTCAAGTAGTCTACTCCGAGTTCAAGCATGCATTCAATCTCATTTCAACTAGCATGATAGAATCTCATTGAAACACATTCAAAATGATTCAAGTGTGGTTCCATTACTTACACAAAACAATAACTTAATATACCTAAAAAATGCATCCTAAATAACAAAATGCAAAGACTACCAGCTTCTCCACACTTTAACAACACATTGTCCTCAATATGAAAAGGAAAAGACCGACAACTAAAAAAAAAACACAATGAAATATAAAGCACAAAACACAAGAATAACACAAGAGATTAAGTGTAAGAAAGGCTTATGGTGGTGGCACATCATTTCAAGGCACCGAAAATCTTCTCTTTCTCTTCCTTTAGTCCTCTAACAAGTTATAAATGCACAATAAACCTTTAAGAAATCATTAAGTCACCTAAGCATCAAGAGATCAAAAGGGAAAACAAGATAAAGATTAAAAAAAATCAAAATCAAAGCAAACACACAAAACTTAAAAAAGAAAAGAAAACTAAAAAAAAAACATGTTAAGTTAAGGTTATTAGATCATATCAACATTATCCATTGTCAAATGAATGTTTGAGCCCAACATGAATCATGTTCAAACTTTATAAGGAGTCTGGAGAAACTTCCCTTAAAGTAGGCTCCTAATCAACATGATGCTCCAAAGCTTCAGGGGAGTGATTGCTTCATCATTAAACTCCAATATCAACTCTAATTTCTGAACATCACCCTTCTCCTAGGATGGTCTCTATAATGGTGTAGGCGATAAATGTAGAGGCTCGTTATCCTACTCGACACCTTCAAGCTTCAGCTTGCTTAGCCACAACTCGTTCTCTAAGTTAACACCATGCAGCTCTTCCTCTTTCTTGGTCTCTTTCTCTTGGCTCTCTATTGTGGCACTCTTACCCTTCTCTATTAGCTCCTCAGGATCTTACCCAATGATAATTTTGATGGCCTTTACTTGCTCCTTTGAATTAGACTCAATAGTGTTTGGTAAACTACCTGCATTTTTAGAAGATAAAGCATTAACAAGTTGACCTACTTGTACCTTTAAGTTATGGATAGATGAAGCGTGGTTCTTCACAATCTAGTCAAAATTTTCTTCTATCCTCTTCTAATTCTCTTCTTTCCTTCTTTAATTTTCCTCTTGACTTGAGAATTTAGAATCCAATACTTCTATTAACTTGTCCATTTTGCTCTCTAAAGACCTAAGTTAGTCTTATTGAAAATCGAAAGGTCCTTGGGTTCTCACTTGGTCACCTGCATTGTTAGCATTCTAAGAAAATTTTGGGTGGTTTGTCACCCCGAATTGTAAGTGTCGGAGTATAGAATGCTACCTCATTGGGGTTGGCCCATATAATTCACTTGCTCAGTGCCATTAACTCCCAAAAAGAAGCATTCAGTTGTGTCATGGCTATCCTACCCACATAATTCGCATCTAAACTACACAATTTTAATAAAAAGAGGGAGATGTACCTTGTAAGTTGCTTAATTGATTGGTGATAACTGAAATTTGTTCTTGAAGAACTATCATCGTATCAATAGGAATTATCCCCTTTTGCTCCTTGAATCCTTGTCTACTCATCTCATTGGATCATATATAACTTTTGCCCGCCAACTCTTCTAAAAGGTCATCAATTGCATCAATAGTTTTTCTCATAAAAGACCCTTCTGCAACTGTATCTATAGTTCCTCTTGTGCTATGATTGACACCATTGGAAAATTTGTAACAGGAACTCTCTTTAGAGGTTATGGTTGAGGAAGCTTCTCTGTAACTCCTTAAGCCTCTCACAAACTTCATATAAAGACTCTCCATCACCTTGTTGAAAATTTATGATCTCCTTCATGATCTGACAAGAAAAGCTTAGGCTCCTTGCCCCAAGTAGTGATCTACCCTAAACTGAATGAGTTGTGTCATGCCTTTGTCCGATCCCTCAAGATAAAGGGAAATAGTCTTAGCCTCACAGCATCATCAGACATCCCATTAAACCTGAAAATATCGCAGATCTCTAAAACATTAACAAGATAGGTGTTAGGATCCTTATTTGAAGATCCATAAAATTGCACATTACTCTAAAGTATGTTGAGGAGTGCGGGCTTGATCTCAAAGTTATTGGCTTGAACCACAGGCCTTGCAACTCCTTGAGAACTAAAACTTAAGCTCGTAAAATCCATCAATGTCCTCTTAGCACATCCTTTTTATACCATATTTCTTTTTAGATTTTCTCGTGCTCTTTGTGTTTATGCATCTGCAAAGACACAGAAAAGTGTGAAAAACTCTTAAATCAAAGTCACCCAAACTAAATAAGATGCTAAAAAAATAATCCTTGGCAATGAAACTAAAAACTTGTTAATGAGTTGCAAAATTGTCTAATTATTTTTACGCTTAAAACCATAAGCATGCAGAATGTAACTTGTAGTAAAGAATAAATATTGATCCTACAAGGATTATAACTTTGGCACCATTTAATTTAGGTTAAGCTTTGTTCAAGACCCAATTTTAATTAATAATGACTAAAAAAAATAAACTAGCAATAAGCAATTGATAGAATAAAAGTGAAGAAACTTTGGATTTTAAGATTTTAAGATTAGAGATAACTTTTTCCCAAACTTGTCTGCCTCCTACATTATTGATTAAATTATACCTCACCTAAGATGTACTAATATTTTAATTACCCTCTCTCAAGGTGTAATTAAATGTCCCTAGCAAAATTAAATGGAATTGATTATGCAATCTCTCAATCTACAAAATCATCCCACTATTTCAACTAGTTATAAAGCTATCCTATGGGTAATTAACTGATTAGTCAAGACCTCTCTCTAGCTAATCAATTAACTTGATGAAATGCAAGTCTATAAGGTGTCAACTCTCATTGTACAACCCTAAAAAAATTATCCAACTCAATTTCTCAATATATTGCAAGGTATAAGCTCAAAAATCATCGAAAGCATTCATTCATTTAAAACAATAAAGTAGGAGTTTAAAAAGTAGTTCTAAAGCAATCTCTACAATATATTCAGCCACTCATAATGTCAATAACACTCTCAACTACCACAAAATCCATAAAAAAAGATAATAGAAGAGAGAAAGAATAAGAAACTAGATGATGAGAGTAATCTTCTCTTCTTTCTCCTATGTTGGAATTTCTACAGATGAGAAGTTCTTGCCAAAAGGTGGATTTTGATCTTGATTTCCCACTTTGGAAGATACAAAAATCTATTTGTTGGCTCTTTGCTTGAGCCCCTAAATGTTTTTTGACGGCTCCTAAGGTTTATAATCCTTTTATATGTCCAAACAATTTAAAAACCCTCAAATAAGTGAGCATCGCGTCGTCTTTATGCCTACAATTCCCACAATTGTAGGAATGTTTCCTCAGATTTGACAACTTTTCCAGCTTTCTGCATCCTTCATTCTTCTGGCCATAACTCTTTCTCTGGAACTTTGATTGACTTGAAATTTGATATGCAAGCTCATCAGATATTACTCTAGAACTCTATAAATTTCATCATATTTGAAGCTCTATAAGTCTATCTAATACATCTTCCAAGTCAACTAAACCACATCCAAAGCTGAAATTTTGGTACCTACAAAACTAACAACTAAAGTGCATCAATCCCTCCTTTAAATAAGCTTAAAATTTACCCTCAATCACTAAAAAATATAGAAAAATAATTAAACATATAAAAGATCATGAACACATGCAAAAGTTAAAATAAATTAAGATTGAAACATACAAACAACATGTAAAACACATAAGAACAACCTAGAAATATAACCTAAAAACACACTTAGTTATAAAATTGATTAAGGTTAGGTTATTAAAAGAAAATGGGAGAGCTTGAAAAGAGATGGAAGATTATGAAATAATAAGAGGGGCTGGTTTTTAAAAATTTTCTTATATGACTTTCATGAACCGTGTCACAGTTATGACCTATGTCATAGATCTTACTATTCACTTTTAAAAATTATGCAAATTTCATCCTGGTTGTGTTCCAAAACCTTCCTAACAATCCTTTAACAAAATTATGTAAAAAATGGATCAACTTATAGCCAAAATTGATAAGAAATTCAAAGAGAAATAAAACATAAAGTCAGATGTAAGTGTATGTAATTAAAATATGGTAAAATGAAACTCTAAATCAAAAAATTCTAAGAATCAAAGTAAAAACCAAACAAAAGAGATAAGTAAACACTCAGTTGCTTGTCAATAAGTATGGTCGATTAGTTAGACCTTAATATTAGAAAATCCTAATCTTCTTTTTGAGTCTATTGTTCAAAACTTGTTTTTCATTTCTATGTTAACATGCCACCACCTTATAGCTCTCACTATACCTACTATTGGATGTCGTCTTTGACCACTTTTATCCCTCACGTAATTTCATGGTACAAAATCTCAATATGTAACCCCCAGGCAAAATCTCAATATGTAACCCCTCGGCCCCTTCGATGCTCAAAGGTTGTAATATTAACAAAGTCAAAATCGTCAGATGCTTCCTTATCTTAGTTTTCTTATCCTTAACAAACTTCTCATTATGCTTCTCATTATTCTTATTAAACTCAATTTTCAGCTCCTCTTCACTCCTAGTTGAATTTACAAATTCTTACTCCCTTGGTGCTTAGAGCTTCAACTTGTTCATATTTGATAATGGATTTAAGTAACTACCTAATCTGCGTTTCCAAGTAGTGTTGAGAAGATTTTAATTTCTCTTCACTGGTCTTACTATTAGAAATGGATTCATTTAAAACTCCGTTATACTACTAATCTTGACTCTTGTTTAGCTTTTAAATTTTCTTGGCTAGCCTTGCTATTAGTTATGAATTATTTTAAGATCCTATATAATGTCAGTCTTGACTCCTCTTTAGATTTTTATTGATGATAATAGGTAAAAGGGGCACAAAGTAGCTCCTATTAAGCTAGAAATAATATGGGCGTTTTATCTAAATAAAGTTGTAGGTATAGTCATATTGATATTCATAGCTCGTCCAACTATCTCTCTGATCATAATTTGACACCCTTTCATCTTTATACCATTGAGAATCTTACCAATTCCATTTTGTTGACTACCTAAAATTTAGAGCTCTAAACCTAATGTCAAGAAAAGAAGTTCTAGATAATTAAACATATAAAGGCAAAATAAATAAAGAAAAATGATTAGACTAATAGAGATAAGGATTTCCTAATATCCTCAATCCTTGGGGATGACAAAATTTGATAGTTATTTTATAATCTTATGAGTTTTAATAAAATAAAATTTGAATTTCAAAATAATTAATACTAAGACTTAATAGGCAAGTGCACCAATTGCACTATAGTATAATTGAGATGAGTCTGAATGTTGTCCTATAAGAATTGTTAACAAATTACGAATAATCTCCTTCTCTCTATTATCTAACCTATCCAAATTGATGATTATCTAAAGTAAAATAAATAACTAACTAATAATTCTAAAGAAAATTACTAGATTAAGAATGCAAATTATGAAGTTAAGACCTAGATGATTAATCTCTCTAAAACAACCATGTATTCATTATTTAACTTTTATTTAATGTTATATCAATATTTACTTAAAATGTAGGATCTTTAAATTGAATACACACTCTCTTGAATTGTATAATTCTTATCTTCTTGATTGATTAATCAAAAGCTCTTCTTAATTAATACTCCAATTAGAAGCAGTATTATGATCTATGGATCCTATTGTTGTGGCTAGATTCACACCTAACTTGAAAATCATATGTAAGTTTATTTTTAGATCTCTATGCAAGACTTTTTACTTATGGATTAATCTATTCATATAAGTAATGTCTCGATCTAAATACATGAAATCAAATATGCAATTGACATTATGTTTGCATAGAAATCATAACTAATCAATTATATCCATAGATTAATTTAAGTGAAAAATATGGAAATCCATACATTAAATTAAAGACAGAACAAATAACACTATATCTTAGGATTCATAATATCTAGATCTTATAAAAATTAGTTCTTAAACATATTAATAGATATAACAAAAATTAGAGAAGAAAAAGGCTTCAAAAAACTAATTTTCCTAAGGTGTTTTAATGCTTGAATCTTCAAAGACAATTGTTAAAAATCAATAGGATTTGTAACTCTTGATGAAACTTCTCAACGCTTTAAAGTTAAGTAAAAATGGCTTTGGAAGGGCTTTTAGTCTCTTGATAGTAGCTTTTAGCTTTACCATTATTAAAAATTATTAATTAAAACCTACATTTTCACTTAAATAGAAGTGGAACTCGATTGTTCTATGACCCGAGTCACGACTGTCAGACACCATGCGAATTTACTATTAAAATCATAGCCAGAGTCATGACCTTAACTCTAGTTGTGAAACTTACTGTCTTATGTTGCTTAAATGATGTTTCTCTGAGAAATTTTATTGGCTTGGGCCATCATGGCCTAGGGTATATAACTCACTAACTTGTCACTTTTCTTCTTTTTTTTTTTTTTGGTCCCACAAATTATTTGACTTCTTTTATATATCAAAATGATTACCAAGGCTTATAAAAATATAAATTTTTTCCAAAATCAATATAAACAAATAATATTCAAAATCTAACCCCGTAAACATAGAATTCATATAAAAAGCATCCTCAAACTTAGGATAATAACTATAAAAACATATCCCGAATATCTATAGAATGAGTACTATTAAGAATTAAATGACTCTTTTCTAACATTTCAAACAAAAGAGACTAAGAACTTTTCCTCCCAATTGAACTACTCATAGTATCAAATGCTTAACCAAAAATCAAGGGCATATTTATTATTATTATTATTATTGTTATTTTTACATTTTTAAATACAAAAATAAAAAATATTTGTTACATTTTATTTTAATTTTTAAAATAAAAATTAAAACAAAAATAGAGAAATTTTAAAAAATAAGTTTTTAACGTAAATTTTTACAATGAATAATTGATATAATCTGTTAATTAATTTATATTTTTAAGATATATAAAAATATTTTAATTTAAAATTTTTAATTAATTTTATATTTAATTGTCACTAATATTAATTTTTTATTATAAATTTTTATAAAATAAAATTCTTATTTTTAATTTTATTATAAATATCAATTAAATAAAATTTTATTTCATAAAAATT
>JAOXYD010201410.1:0-21986 GCA_028565735.1 Pinacopodium congolense
TGGGTTCGACACTCGGAGTCTTAAATTTACTCCGCTTTATTACTTGTGCGATAGGTGCACTTGCCTTTCGTCACGTTAGTTTTTAATTAATCTCATTTTGGTTTTCAAAGTAAAATCGGTTTAAAGAACACCCAGTTTTAATCACTCAACCAGCGAACAACAAATTTCAATTCCCAAAGTTACATAATCCGAGCTTATATAATTATGGCTTAGATTAGTCATTCCCTAACTCCTAAAGCTATTGTGCCACTAAATCTATAGAGCTTGTACTAGGTTGTTGCGTGATTAGGGGTAAGTTTTCTATCATATAGGATTTATCTAAAATTAAAAGAAGTTAGAATGCAAGAGCGTGTTTGTGTTTATAGGTTAGCAACTTAAGCATAGCATAATCTTTATGATTTCAATGATCAATCGTAATTTATGAGTCCAGATAATATCTTTTACCCAATTTTTTCGTCTTTGTTATTTGCTTTATTGTTTTGTTCACTTTAGTTTTGTTAATTGTCTTTATTTTTATTTTAATTCCTTTGCATCTATAGGTTTTCTTTTATTTTCCTTTTCTTTTGTGCAACATTAGAAATAGTCCAAAAACATAACCAGTTCTCGGTAGGATCGACCCTGACTTGCCTTGCTACATAATATGTTAGTTAGGTATTTTATTATTTGCTAGTCAGAGATAAACCCACCACGTATGATGTGTTCTTTTATCTAAATGAGTGATTAATCTAATGTTTTGCAAGGTAAGACTATTATATGATTTTATTGAGTTCTTTTACATGTTTATGAGCTAATATTTATTTATTTTGAATGTTTAATGCTTGTCTTAACTTAATCACTTAAGATAAAGTGAAAAGATGATTAAAGAACCATGACTAACTACATTAATCGTTAGAAAGATCAATAAACAACATGATTTAAATCAATACATGACCATTGGTTGGTTAATAATGAGGGTGTTAATCTTAGAATAAGAGATTTTAAGATTAAACTTCTTTAACTTTAAATCTATTTCTTAAACTTATAGTTAAACTAAACCATCGAATAGGATCGATAGAGAAAAGGTATTACCTTAACCATAGCTTTTTCTTGATTTTATGAAGATATCCTAGATCAGTGTCATAAACCTTAAAAATTCAATTGAATCATTGAAAACATAAACCTTAGCTATTCATTCACATTTAATAATCCTTAAAAGCAATCTTGAACTCTTTTCTATAATTCACATCTTTAGTTTAATTTAAATTGTCTTTCACTTTAAAATCAATCAATTAAATCCCTTTATATAATTCTAAGATAAGTGAGGTAGTACTTACAGTGTTTTTCCTATGGATTCAACATCTTGAGTCTTAAATTTACTCTACTTTGATACTTATTTACCGATATACTTGTCGTAAAAGTTGATCATGAATTTGCCATAAAAAAGTGTGTGCTTAGATTGCTTAAATTGGATAATTAATTTTAATAACTTAAGGGTCATTTGGTTTAGCTTTTGTTTTTGGATTTTGGATTTTAGTTTTTGTTTTTGGATATTATTTTTAATTGTTGCTTTTGTTTTTTGTGTTTTGTTTTGTGTTGTTGTTTCCTGTCTTTGTTTTTAGTTGTTATTTTTTTATTATGTTATTATGTATATTATTTTTATTGTAAAATATATTAAATTTTATATTAATATATTTTAATAGTGTTTTATATTAAAAAAATATTTAAATTTATATTAATAAAATTTTTAATAATTATAAAGATTATATAAATAAAGTATTAATAATTAAATTTTAATTTAATTTCATAAAATTTTATAGTAAACCAAAAACATAAATTTACATTAATAAAATATTTGATAATTATAAATATTATATAAATAAATGTTAATAATTAAAATTTAATTTATTTTCATAATATTTTATATTAAACAAAATATTTAAATTAATATAAACATAATTTTAATTGCTTATTGTACATAAATATAATATTAATAATTATGGAGTTTAATCAGACATGAAATCTATTTTTAAACTCAAATAAATCATCAAACATCAAATCCATAGCTTCTTTAAACATTTGGTAATTTTCCAGAATTTTTAAAAGCAATAAAAAATCGTTTTCAAAGTGTTTAAGCCAAGTTGTCAACTTTTTAGCCTTTTCTAATTTTCAATCAATTTCCTTGGATTTTCCTAAATAATTGTAATCCAATCAACCTAGTAGTTAAGTAATTAATTCCCCGTAGGATCGACACTCGAAGTTTTAAATTTTACTCCACTTTATTACTTTTGCGATAGATGCACTTACCTAAAAAGTACGTTAGTTTAAAAGTAAAAAATCATGTCGAACACCCGTCAGTTTTTAAAGTCACCTAACCAACACGATAAATATTAGCCTCAAATCTCAAAAATTACTGCTTGGACATGTTCTCCATCAACGCTCTTATCTGCTAGCACATATGGGAGGTTGCTGAAGCTGTAAAAATAAACAAACAATTTAGATTACGAAGGGAATCAAGCAAGAAATAGATCTGAAACAAGAGAGAGACATTATTGCTTCTCTCTTGATTTATTCTTAGAACATATAGGCTTCAAACACTTTGTTTACATTTTTTATGTTTTTTTATTAGTTTCTAAACATTGGATCCTGATGTTAAGACTCATATCTAAGGCTAGGAATCATCCAAGGAGGACTCAAATTATCAATTTTTTACTCCATTTTTTAGTTTAATCAAGGTTTATGCTCTTATGCTCATATCTATGAAGGTTCTTTGATTTTCCTACAAGATCTTGATGAATAGAGCTTTGTTGGACTTCAAAATCAAGTTGAAAGTTCAAGACACATCCAAAAGTCTTGCTTCGATATTTTGTAACTTCTAAACTTTCTAGTTAAGCTCATATTTTCAAATCTATCAAGGCATGTTGATTAAAGTGTATATCTTGTATGTTTTGATCAAAATGTGTGGCTAAATCATTTTTATTGCTAAGGATTGGTGTTTTTATGATTTAAGAGAGTTTAAAGACATGTTATAGGGTCTAAATTTTGATTATTTAATGTTTAAAAGATTTATTTTTTGGCTGGCCAGCTAGGATTAGAGTTTAAGACAAGTTAAGCTTGAGAAATCATCTTAAATTGATAGAAAAATCAATACGCAACATGAATTAATCCTTGAATGACAAAACTTGGATTTTTTTGTGAGAGTTAGAGATCTAAGATTAAAGTTCTATAACCCACCTTCTTGAAGTTAAAAACCAATTTACTCAATTTAAAGTATATCAAAACTTTAAACAAGATTTAATGGAGAAAAATCAAAGTATTAACCATAGCTTTGTTTTGATTTTGTAAAGGAACTTTAACTAGCCCTTAAATGTTTCTAAAGCTCAATTAAATCATCAATCAACTTATCCTTACCTAATTTTTACATTTGGTAAGTTTTAGAAAATTTCAAAAGCAATTAAAAATCATTTTTGAAGTGTTTAACCAATGATGGTCCTAGTTGAAATATTTTCTTCTTGTTTATTCTCCATCATCATCATGCCTCCCTTTCCAGACACACATTAAATCATATTCACACATTCACTATCCGAAATAGGGTTTATGATCCTTCCATCTAAGAGCTTCACAACCTCTTTATTAGCAACCCCTTACATATTAGGATTCAACCTACTTTACCTACCCATTACTTTTTTTTCACCCTTCTTTGAGATTGATCTTTAATTCCCTTTATATCATAAATTTGCCAACGTAAAGCCCTTATTCTCTTCGTAATGATCTTGAACAATCTCTCCTCTTGCTCCAAGTCAAATTGGTTTGATAAAATAATGGACAGAATGTAATCTTTACCTAAGAACGTATACCTTTGATAGGAAGGTAAGGGTTTTAACTTTAGCATGAGTGATTTCACTATATAAGGTAGTGTGGGAGCTTCAATTTTCTCCAAATTTTCTAGCTCACTCACCTTACCAAATTCATCTTTGTTCACTCTCTCCTCTGCTTGCTCATCCACTTCTTTTGCACATTCATCCACAATATCAATTTTTGTGGAAGTTCTACCTTTTACCAGTTTGTTCAAAGACTTATTCATAATGAACTCCACTTTCTCGTCCTTAATTATCAACACCAACTTCCCCTTATGTAGGCCCACTAAGGCCCTATTGGTGTTCATAAAGTGCCTTCCCAATACCAAGGGCAATTCCTATCTTTTTGAAATCTAACATAGCAAAATCGACTGGAATAATAAATTTGTCTAATTTTACCAAGACATCCTCCACCACTCTGTATGACTTTTTTATAGATTGATCTGCTAGTTGTATGAGCATTGAAGTTGGCTTAACGTCTCCTAATACCAATTTCTTAAAAATTGACAAAGGCATCAATTAATACTTGCACCTAAATCACATAAACATTTTGAAAACTCCAAATTACCAACAATGCAAGGTATAATAAAACTCCATAGATATTGTAATTTAAAAGGCATGTGGTTAGATATAATTAAACTGTAACTCTCCGTCAACGCCACTATTTGGTTTTCCTCCTGAGTATGCTTATTAGTCAAGATTTATTTTAATAACTTACTGTACTTAAGCATGCTCTCCAATGCCTCTACCAAAGACAAGTTGATTTAGAGCTTCTTCAACTTCTCCAAGAACTTAAAGAATTTAGCATCCACCTAATATTACTTAATTCTTTATGGAAAGGGAAACTTGGGTTTGTATGGTGGTGGAGGGATGTAGGGTTGCTCCATCTCCTTCTTTTCTTCCTCCTATTCTTATTTTTCCTTACCATTTTCTTTTTATCTCTTGGTTCTTCTCCTTTCTCATTAGTCTCCTCTAATTTCTTTCCACTCCTAAGTGAATTGGCCTTAAGTTTTTCTCTTAAATTAGCGTAGGTGTTGCATGGAAGGCCCCCCAAAATTTTGAATGACAAAGCATTTACGAGTTGAACCACTTGCACTTTTAAGTTATGGATGGACGATGCAAAGTTTTTCACTACTTAAACAAATTGCACCTCCATCTTCTTTTAAAACTCCTTTTAGCTTGTAAAAATCCTCTTTTAGCTCTCCTATTGACTTGAGAACTCGGAACCTAAAACATCCATCAATTTGTCTATCTTTTTCTCTAATGATCTAAGTCTATCCTATTAGAAACCTAATAGGTCTTGTAGTCTTGAGTTTTGACCTGTATTGTTAGTGTTCCAAGAGAATTTTGGGTGATTCTTCCACCCTGGATTATACATGTTAGAGAAAGGTTTATTACCTCTTTTTTTTTTGCCACATATAAATGAATTACTCTACTCCAATAGATTCCATCTTGATCCAATCCGCCATACTATGGCTATCCTCCCTACATAGATCACATCTAAGCTACATAGCTTTAACGTAGGAAGAGGACATACCTTGCAAGTTTCCCAGTTGCTTGGCTAAGGCTAAAATTTGTGCTTGAATGGCTTGGAGGTTTGCTACTGAATCAAAGAAAATCACCTTCTTTGTTCCTTAAAAAGTTTCTTTGCCTTTCATTTAACCATAAACAGTTATGTTTGCCAACTACTCTAAAAGATCATGTTCTGCATAAATGGTCTTCCTTATTAACGAACATCTAACCACCACATCAAGGTAAAAGGCTTGTAAAAGGAATTTTTGTGGAAGGTTGTGGCGTAGATAACTCCTCTGCAACTCCTTAAACCTCTTTTAAGCCTCATATAATCACTCTCCCTCATTTTATTGGAAATATGTGATTTCCTTTATGATCCTTGTATTCTTGGTTAATGGGAGGTATTGGGCGATGAAGGCTTATGCAAGCTATTTCCAAGTGGCAATGTTCTTGGAGTTAAGGGAATTCAATTATGCTTTTGCTCTATCCTTCAAGGTGAATGGGTATAACCTTATCTTAGCTTCATCTTCTGATAGTCGATTATACATGAAGGTGTCACATATCTCTAAGAAATTAGCCAGATCTGCACTGGGATCCTTATGTACTAAACCATATAATTAGAAACTTGATTAGAGCATGTTCAACAAGGTTAGCTTGATTTCAAAGTTATTTACTTATACTGGATGCTGTGTGATCCCTTGTTAATTGGAATTAAATCTTGGCCTTATCAAGTCCATTACCGTTCGTTGACCTCCTCCCTGTTCACCTTTTTCTACTATATTTGTTTTAACCCTTTCTTGATGTCTAGATCATGTTAACTCTCTCTTGTGGCTTATGATATCTAAAAGCTCTTCTTCATTTAACTTGTCTAACCTTTGTACACTTCGTGTGTTCAAATACCTGCAAATACGCAAGGAAAAATATCAAAACCCTTAAATCAGAGTCAATAAAACTAAATAAGATGCTTAAATATCTATCCCCAACAACAACGTCAAAAATTGATGAATGCTTTATGGAAGTGCTCAATAACTTTATGTTATATCATAAGTATACAAATTGTAAAATTGTAATATAATAGATATCATCTCATAAGGATTGAATTTAGTCACCTTAATAATAAATGACAAAGCTAGAATAATGATTAAAACAGGAAAAAAAAACTATCAATGAACTAATCGCAAAACAGTAAACTATAACTTTTAGAATCAATATTAAAGACTAGGAATTACTTTTATCCCTATTTGTTTCCCGTTTGTTTGATTCATTTAATTTATGTTTAGCCCACCCTCTATTAAGGTGTAACTAAGTTTCCCTAGATGAATAACTTATAATTAACCTTGCAATCTCTCTATCTATAAAGCCTTTCCCAAAAACCTAACTAGTTATGAAGTAATACAATAGGCAATCTATTAGTCAATTGAGATCTCTCTCTAATCAATTAACAAACTTAATATATATAGGTCTATTAAATGACAACTCTCATTATATACTCAACATAAATTACCAAGCTCATCTCTCGATTTGTTGCAAGGTATAAACACAATAGATAACACAAACTTTCATTTCATTGAATCAATAAACAAGAGTTCACAAATAGTTTAAAGATCAATTCCTATAAAATTTTCAGCCAATCATAATGTAAATAAGTTCTACAATAACCATATTTTCAATAAAAGAGAACATGATGAGAAGAATGACAGAACCCAAATGATTTTACTATCTTCCCTTCTTCTTCCTAAGTTAGAAAATTTGGGAATCTGGAGAACTCTTGAAGATTTAGATTATTAGTCTTGTTTTTCTTCTCCTTGAAGCTTGAAAACTTGTTTCTTGGTTTCTAAGACCAGTCCCCCCAAATACTTCCTGGTGCCTCCTTGGTTTTAATTCCTTTTTATATGTTCCCTAAGGTAAAATTTTATCTATCTAAGTGGCCAAAATCTTATTGGAAAATAAAGCAATGCTTATAGAACTGTAAAGTTTAGTACGCCACAATCGTGGCATGGCACCATTACCACGATCGTGGCACTCATGCCACCGTCATGGCATCTTAGTGTTGCGGTGCTTTCACTTGTTTCTTTACCACGACCGTCGCACTTATGCCACTATCATGGCATCTTGGTGTCGCTGTTCTTTCACCTGTTTCTTTGTCTATTCTTCTGCTTCAAGTCCAATCCCACTTACACATTAAGCAAATATACCAATAAGACCCAGATCTTACCTAAAATCAATAATTAAAATTAAAAATTTCAATTAAAATTATATATGCTTATAACTTGGCTTAAGTTAAACTATGTTCAAGAATGAGTGATTTATTAAAGATGGCTTTTCTTAGTTGAAATCAATCCATCCAAATCATTTACCAATACCTTATCAAGTTTTCTTATAAGTACATATGAATCACTTTGCTTGTTAGACTAAGAATAGAAGCTATCTTCAAAATTGAGATCAGTTAATCCAATCTAAGAAGTGCAACTCCTAAAATTATTGCAAGCTTCAAGACTGCTAGCTATAGCTTTGTTTCTTTTAATTTGAGAGTACAACAATTAAGGTCACCTATGGCTAACCAAGACACCCTCATACTTACTCCAATAGTCTACAACTTCTCCTATAGTCTACAACTACTCCTAAGGAGAATTCCTTTGAAAAGCCAAGTTATAAGCATATATAATTGAAATTTAAAGCTCTTAAGAATCATCCTCAAATGAATAATTTGATCACTTATATTACTATCCATTAATAAGAAAAAGGAATGGTAAAAATCCACAATGATCCTACCAATGTAACGATATTTATGGTTTCATAAAATGCTCAAAATTTTATGAATAAACCTAGGTGTTTTGAATCTTCTAGCTTTCAATTTAGTTTCAAAAATACCAATGAAACACGGTTTGCTTTAACTAAAATAGTGAACCACTACTTGTTAGGGCTATTAATACCCCTAACATTTTATATAATGATAGAAGAAGAAGAGTTTGCCTTAGTTTTCCTAGCTGATCTCCTCCTAGGCATTTCAATAAATGTAACTTCCTTCTCCTTAGTAGTGGACTTAGGAGTATTCTCTTGCATGCTTAAGCGTTTATAAAAATCAGAATTCTCTACAACCTGTGCTTCGCACTAACTTGTTAAATACTAACACCCTCCAAAGCATCAATTGGATTAGGTTCACTCCTTGCCTCACCCTCTGGAGTAACCTTAGGTTGAGAGCTACTAAGTTATGGATTTTTTTATCTCTTGCACCTTTAATCAAACAACTTCTTCTTTGGAGTCATCATTTTTTTTATTGAGGTTAATGTTTAGTCCTAAAAGCTTCTTACAATCACCCTTCCAATTAGTCTTCAAACTTCACACGTTTTCTGTTGTTTGAATTGAGGCTTCAATGGATAAGTGACCTCTAAAATGTCATGTACTAACTCCTCATCCTCCCCAATTCTTATAATTGGAATGCAATTAGAAAGAGCTTTATCACATTAGACCTCTATACAAATTCTAACAAATTAAAGCTTGTGTAGGTTGGCTATGTACTGATCCATAAACAAAGATTTACCAATGAAGTTTTCCAAGTGACTAATTCAAATTAGTCAAGATCCACATTATGAATGTCCCGTCAAATAGGAATATGTTTTTACCTCAATTTAGCAAGTTTCATTCTTGGCTTCTATTAGGTCTCCCAAAAACATGCCAAGGTCCATCTTTAGCCACCTTTTGCATATTATGCTCAAATGAGATATTAAGCAAAAATAAATATAGATCATTCGATATCACCTCCGTAGGTACCCTTTTTTTCAAAATCTCCATTTCCCAACTTTCATGAATGGGAAGGTTATTCTCTTGTCATAAAAGAACCATACTAGGCTTAAGTTCTTATGACTTCACCATCCTTTAACACTTTGGCAAGAGGTGTCACACATTAAATGCCATCAATGTTGCTTGGATGAATGTAGGCAAGCTTAACGCTATTTGAATTGGTATCTCCATCCACTTGGCTCCAAGTCTTCCTCATCGTGTTACTAGTAGTTGAGGGGATTCCATTGTTATTTGGAGGAGAGTTTTGGGAAGGATTAGGAGTGGTAGAAGTCATAGGAATAGCTTAGTGGAAGGCTAAGAATTAGCAAAAAAAAGGTAGAAAATGCCAAAAAAGTAAGGAGGGAAAAACAGGTGCATTAAAAATTTGAAAGATTACTCTAAGAGTAAAGTTCGGCCAATTAAGCCAAATGGACACATATATAGAGGGGGAAGGAGATGAAAGATGAAGGAGGCAAAATAACAAGGTCGTGTAGTCAAAAGCTTGGAAAAAGGCAAAGATCCAAGCTATAAGAGTTGCTAGACATATCCAGTAACTTCAAGGAAAGAAAGAAAAAAAAAGAAGAATCTAAGAGAGTGAAAAGAGAAGAATGCACCAGAAAGAAGGCAAGAAGAAAGAGAAATCAACAGGGAAAGCTGCTAGGAAATCCTCTATAAATCATCAAGAGTGTCGACATTCTAGTCAAAAGGGGTGAAACTTTATTTTTTTTAATTATACTCTGTATATTTGAATAAGTATTTTAAATCCCTAATATGCATAAAATTAAAAGGCATTCTTTCATTAATACTTTATATATGATTCAAAATTTTCAAGAAGTGGAAAAAACACTACTATATATTTTTATCTTTTTTTATGATTTCAAG
Source organism: Pinacopodium congolense (assembly GCA_028565735.1). NCBI lineage: Eukaryota > Viridiplantae > Streptophyta > Magnoliopsida > Malpighiales > Erythroxylaceae > Pinacopodium > Pinacopodium congolense. Next base: position 10,008 of record JAOXYD010201410.1, read on the forward strand.
AAGAAGGAAAAATAATTATGTCAATTAACTACATTGGCAGTTATAATGTAATAGACATTTTTCTGACATTTAGATTGATTATGACATTTAGATGTGATGGCATGATGATGCCTATCACATTGGTGTATGTCAATGCTTATGTGATTTAGACATATTGATGGACTTCTTTTTTTTGTATTATGTATGACTATTATATTTGTTGTGAATTGTATATTTGGATATTTATCATAAATAATACGAAAATTACAATTGAGTTTTAGATATGTTAAGTTATATTGGATATGTTAATAGTTTACCTATATAATATGGATATAGGTAATATAACATTTTGGTCATCATCCACAAGAAGTCAACATTGGAAAATGGTTTATTGAAATAAAACCTAAGATGGTTTGCTATGCCCCTCAAGTGACTATAAATATTATTTTGTTCCTTATTTGGAAGGTTTATCCAACTCTGATAACTATTTCAAATCTTAACAATGATAAATAAGGTCTTTTATATGAGAAGAATATGAAGAGAATAAGAAGAATAAGAAGAAGAGAGTTAGTGAATAATGCTTATGAATCATTTTAAAGCATATGAATTAAGTGAAACTTTAGTGTAAAGAAATGAGAGAATTGAATTATTCTTTCATTTAATTAGTTCAACAAAATTTTGGAAGGAATCTTGGTAAATCGATTGTAATTTTTAAATATGTTTTTAGGAATTTAATTTCTTCGTGTTAAATAAGATTGGTTTGGTAAATTCAAAATTCAAAAATTGAAGTATGAATTAGAGAATGGAAAATTGTCTAAAATGGGTTAACTACCATAACTCATCAAATTTATCATATTTTCTCTTTTCTTACTTTCTTTTTTTTTTTCACCATAATTAGTATGTTGATTCCTTTATTTTTACTTTTACTTTTTTTTAATCTATATAAGCATTTCATAGGATACAAAGCATTATGTAAATTGCATTAATTTATTTTTAGTTGAAAAAAACTAAAAAAAAAATATTACACATGTGCCATAAGGAGTAACATATTTAACATTCTTATTATAACAAGTTTTCAAATAATAGATATATTTGTCATCACATTAATGAAAATAGTTAAAGTAAGAGTCTCTTGCTTCTTTTTAGAACATCTGGCTTTAGTTTTAAAACATTAGATTTTGCCTCCATAATCTTCTTCTTACTCCGTATCTTCTATCCAATTCCTTAGAATTTTGTTTTCATGCCCCTCTCCTTGAACTTTTTTAAGCATTTGTTTTTTAATTGTGCTTCGACCTTACCTTATTCTGTAACCTTACTACAACATTACATACTCTTCATTTACTTCCAACTCTCCTATCACCCACCTTTCTACTTAATTCTTCTTAATTTTTTCTCTTCTATATTTTATTCCCACTTAAATTTCTTCTTTTTTCTTTTTAGCCCAAGTTATTGCCAAAAGTTTGTTTCTTTTAAGAAACTAACCTTTGAATTCTAGCTGAACTTACTTTCCCTCTTTCCTAAAACATCTTATTTAAACAATATGCTAGAAAACAGCCTTTTAAACACAAACTCATCATTGAAAGAAAATTCACCCAACCATTTAGAACCATGTCCTCCCTCCTTACTCTCTGATCCAACTGTAAAAGAAAAGAACCTTCTTTCTATTAAGGAGATAGAATCAAATTTCTTAGTCCTTAGAAAGACCTAGTGCCAAATTTTTGGAGAACCTACCTTCATAAACTAATGAAGATTTATTTGTAGTTTTCCCTCCTTTGAACAGTTATCTTGAAATTTGGGGTAGTAAAATGGAAATCCTACTTGGAAAGATTCTTTACATAAAATAGACTTTCATTCATGTAATACACCAATAGGCTATATCAATTTTTTTACAAAAAAAAGGGGATTGTAGAAGGTATTTCTAATTAAGTAGGGCCTCTTTATCTTCAAATTTAGATTGAAATGTAACATGAATAAGATTATGGAGGCTAGTCATTGGCATGTGTAGAACATACTACTTTTTTCTACAAAACTAAAAACCTAGATTGATGCTGGAAGTGATTAGAAGGAAGCACATCCCTGTCTAGGTTCATATTTAATACTTGTCCTTAGATTAATGGACAACCCTTTTCATCAATCTTCTTTCAAGATTTATAAAAAAGCCCATACTCATAGATGAAACTATTACTACAATGAAGAAATTGGATATTCCTAAGTATATGTTGACGTATCTATAGACTAGCCCCTACTTGATATGATACCAATCATGAGATTAAATGATAAGGAAGAGTTAGTGAAATATTACATAATGGTGTCATACAAATGGAAACATGTCATAAAATACAAAAGCAAGGAGTGAACAGTTATTGAAAGGAGCTCAAAAGGGGATAGTACTATAAGCTATTAAGGTTTGGTCAAGATTAGTCTTAAGTGATAAACAACATGAACGTAAAGGATCAGGTGTTTAATACTCTTTATAAGGTTAGCATTGCTCCTTAACATGAAGTTCTATTATTCAACTCCTCATAAAAGATGAACATTTTAAAAGGCACTTGCCCCAAAGCCAAAACTCGCACTTTAATAATCTAAAGAATGAAAACATGCTTGCCACTCATCCTCATATCAACAAAGAGACAATCCAAGAAAGTCCCTATATGTTGTGAAAAAATATTAGAAAAGACTCTAAAAGAGGTTAAGACTCTTGAGAAGCAAGGTCTGATATTGGCATAATGCTTTAACAAGAGTGAAATAGAGATCTATAATAAGAATCAGGAGGAATTCCATCCTATAGCTAGGAAGATATCTTTTAGGAAGGATAAAGAAAAAGTTGCCTCTAACAACTCCTCTTACTGTCCTTTTTTGTTTTGAATGTTATGTGTCTAAATATACTGACAAAATAGAAGGTTTTATGATGTGTTTAAAATTTTTATGTATTATATTAGTGAATTGAGTATTGTTCATATGAGGATTGAACTACTAATACTAATAATCTATTTATTATCTAATATATCAAAATGAGTAATTAAATTAACTAAAAAAATTAAATACTAATGCAATATCCCAAACTAAACCCAAACAACATCCTTAAACAACTAATGACTAATGAGATTAAGACGTAGATGAGGTATCCTTCTTTAAATTTGGTGTGTTCAAGCTTTATCTTGATTGAATGTTTTACCAAATTTACTTAGGCTATAAAATACCTTAATTGAATTATAATTTTTGTTGAACAATATAATTCCAATGCTCTTAGTTGATTAATTATAATCTCTTCTTAGTTAAAATCCCAAATAGATGCGATATGACTATACTCTTTTTATACACATTTGAAACATGATTTTATAGTAAAAATCTTAGGTTTGAGGTAAATTTCATATGATTCTTTGCATATTTGTGCTAATTTTTTAATATAATATTGCTTATGATGGTTTTGATAAGAATGAATATTTTTGCATGCTTTAGTTAACATTTTGATCTACAAAAGAAATTGGATGATTAGTGGGATCAAATGCTGGAAAAAAATAATCAATCTAGTGAATTGCACACCTAATCTCATGGCTATGACATAAGCTATGCAAATTTCCTAGAAAAAAAACATCAAATCAGCAAAAGATCTAGACTATGACCTTGGCCCTGATTTTGCATGCCACTAAATGGGAAGTCCCATAATTGTGACTTTGGCTATGGAACAGCTGTGTTTCCTCTTTTATTTAAACATAAACTTAGGTTTATTCAAAAAAAATTATATTTGGGCAACCTAAAGCTGCCACTAAGAGACCAAGAGTTATTCCTAAGCCATTTTATATATTTCCTGAGCAAATTAAAGAGGAGAATTGAGAAGTATCATCAAGTTTTAAAGATCAAGATTGATGTCCAGCAATTTTCATTAAAAATTCATGCCTCAAGTCACTTCATGAGAATGAGTTTTTTGAAGTCTTTACTATCTTTGATTCTTATTGTATCTTATAGCATGTTAATTAACTAAATTCTTATAAGATCTAGATAATGTGAACTCTAATATGTAGTGATTACTGGTTGTTTCTTTGATTCATTGTAAGATTTATAGATTTTTTTCTTAGAATAACCTATGGATAAAATGTATTGGCTTTGATATTTATGTTAATGTATTTTCAATTCCATATTAGGTTAATATATTTAGATTGAGAGATCATTTATATGAATAGATCAATCCATGGGTAAAGAGTCTTAATGGATTAGCAAAGCTTTGAAATGACATTATTACCTTCTAATAGTGAAACTAAGAAACATGATATAATGTATGGGAGAGATGGAAGGAGCTGTTGAAGAAGTGCCCCCGGCATGATTTTTATTTAGGGATGTTGATGCAAAAATTTCTTGGGGGCTTAAATTGAGTCATAAAACAATTGATAGATGCATCCTTTAGTGACAATACAAGATTTAAGACACTTGAACAAATTCAAAAACTAATTAAGAGCATTTTAATGAACAATTATCCCTAGGGAATGTACACAAAAAGCCCAAGTCATCTGGACATGTTCATAATATTGATGAACATCTCTAGAATCTAAAGTAGATACACTAACAAGGAAGCTAGATAGTATGAGGGATGCCTAGAAATTAGCTCAAGTGATCAACTATGATTTCTATAAGGGAGGGCATCCTAATCATGAGTGCCGCGAAGAAAAAACTGGAGGATAGATGGAGCAATTTGACTACATGGGAAATAGGATAAACAATCAATGCACTAACACATATAGGCCAGTAGAAACAAAGCCATCAATATGGCTTTGAACCCCAATAACAGCCTAAGCAACCGAGTCTTAAGGAGTTGTTAGCAAGGTACATTATAACTTCATATGCTCACTTTTAAATTTTCAAGGCATCTTTTAGAAACTTAGAGAACTAATTAGGGAAATTGGAAAAAAGTGTCAGAGATCCAACAAGTACATTACAAGGCAATACAAAGAAGAATCTAAGGAAGTAGGTATATGTAGTGATGTTGAGAGAGTGTGGGAAAAGGCCTTCATTTAAGGAGAAGAAAGTTAAGGAAGAAGGAAAGGATAAAAAGATAATGGAAAGCATAAAAAGATAATAAGTTAAAAGAAGAATGAAAGTAAAAAGAAGAAGAAAGATGCCAAGGAGTGTTAGCAATGAATCCCATTTATTAATAAGCTATGAACTAACAAATAATAGTAGCTTTCATGTAAATTTTTTACCTTATTAAAAAATTACATATTAACACCCCTCTTCTTGAATCTCCTTTTTAGGAACCAATGTATGCAAAGTTCATATGAGATCTTCTCTTAACTAAGAAGAAAGTAGAGGACTCGTCAAATGTCAAATCAAATGAAAAGGAGTTTTTCATTTCCTTGCACCATTAGGGCAACTAAAGGCCTTCTATTCCTTTCTTATAAGCATCTAATGTGCTGGGTATTCAATTTAAATCAACCTACAATGCTCTTTAGATCTCAGAAATTTCCCCAAAAATATGCTTCACAAATTCTTTAATAATTATAATGAACATGAAAAATAAGGAATCATAAGTTATATAAAATTTCCAATAGCCATCTTACCAGTGCCACTACATGAAAGAAAACTTTTTCCTTTTTCTTAAATGACAAAGATACCATTATTAAATGTAAGAACAAATGAAATATAAGAGGAATGTGGCACTTTATTCTTAAGTAAAGAAAGCTTAAGATATGCATATATATAGTAAATAATAATAAAAAAGGAACTAATTATAAAATGAATAAAAACTAACTCCCAAGCAAATTTTTGTAAACTAAAACTCCATTTCACAATAAATTCTTATTAGCTAAAACATCTAAAGTTTTATCTTGCAAAAGTAACGAGTGGAAGAAAGGATAAAAGAAGACAAAAATAAAACAATTAGATACCAGAAGGTGGGTAGGTGGTAAAAACAAAACAAGAAAAGAGCATAATAAAAAACAAAAGAAAACATGATAAAGAGATAATAGAACAAGATGTTGTGCATCCTCCTTAAGTGAAGCCTTTATTAATTAAAAGAAGTAATTGGGTTATAAGAATTTTGTGTAAATAGATGTGAATTTTTAAAACAAGTTTGACTCTTCGTTTTTGGATATATTTGAGACCATACATTTTCACTCTTCTCTTTCTTCTTCACCTTTTGTGTGGTGAACATTATAGCTCTCCTTTTTTCTCTTTTTTTTTTTTTACAAATATACTCTACTTTTAAATGTGATTGGTATTGTGTTTTCTTTTGGTTTGGAAGAAGAGGCTAACCTTTACAATATAGAAAAGGAATTTTCATGGTATAGGGGAGGAGCTTTGTGGCATATCTAGGTTTTGAATTCTCCGATTTTGGTGTGGTTTCTCTATTTATCTTTATGAGTGGTTGTTGTTATTTGCTCCTTTTGGCGTAAGGGAGAAGCTTTTCTTGAAACTGTTAAAGTCATAGAATAGGAGAGGAAACATCATGGTATAATGGAAGAATTGTCAAGGTACATGCAACAAATCAATATGATATAAAATATATGTTTATTATTGTCTTCTCTCTTTGATATGGTCTAGAAAAGTAATTAACTTCAATAGTATAGAAAAGATGCCTTTATAGTATCAAGACTTCACTATCATAGTGGAAGAAATGAACCTTTGTATTATATTTATATTTTGCTACACACTTCATTTATTATTACTTTTATTAGTACATATTTGTTGTTTATTTTGATGTATTCATTGATTTTATAGTGTATTATTTTCTTTACTACATCTTATAGTTTTACATCTCCTATTAAAAAAATTCAAGTAAAAAATTTAGTGTTCTCCTATTTGATTTATTTTATGTAACCATATTTCCTCCTTATAGTTCCATTTGAGCAAGAAAGGTTCATTTTGTCTATAAATTGTATGGTTGCTTCTATGATTTTACCCTATACCTTTCCCAACATAAAAAAGGGGAGTCTTTAGGCAAGGAAATAATTTTGAAAAATGGAAGTCACCATGAAACATACTCCTGTGAAGGAGGATAACAAAGAAATTAAAATAGAAAAACTAGAGTGAGAGAGTAATAGATGGAGAGGAGGTATAAAGGAAATCAGAAAGCTGAATAAAAACAATTCGAAAGTGAGTAAAGAAAGGGAATGAGAAATAGAATAATAATGACAGAGAGAGCGAGTAAATATGAAAGTAATAAAGGCTTCTTCCTACGTCTCATCTTTGGTTTTGGGTTTTAAACATTTTGGTTCTACTTATGGAGATTTGATATATTCTGTAGCACACCCTATAACTTTAACTACAATTAGCATAAATCATTCCACATAATTAATCAACGTAAACATTAATTAATCCAAAAATAGTAATCATTACTCACAAAAATTCTATCTAAACATAGATATTCAATGCAAATTTCATTAGTACAAAAATAGTATCCATCAGTCTCCAAAAACATATCCATACATAATTATCTAATCTAATGTGCAATACTCAAAATATATATATCCAAACCATAGTGAGTAGTACCCATCTGTAAACAAAATCAATTTTTATACATACATATCAATCTAAAAATGTAATCCTTATAATTAGATACAATATAATAATACTAAACCACTGCATAAAAATAATATACTTTTAGGCTCACTTAACTTCTTAAATTCAATCACGAGCACTAGGGTTACTAGTAATCTCCATGTCCCATGAAAAATATAATAGTAAAGGATAAGTAGTCTACTTAGTAAAGGTCACCTAATGTTAACCTTATAATACATTAACTCAATATAAAATTAAAGATAGCATAACGATATAAATGAAAAAAGAAATAACCAAAATGCACAATCAAATGTGCAACATGTCAGAAACACCCATTAAATGCATACAATTTCTTTATTATTATTAACATTATTTATGCTATAATTCCATTTGTTGTTTTATTCAAGCCCTAACTAACCTAATAGGCTAACATCCAATGGTCTGCTAACTTATCTCATCTTTAACATCTCTCTCACTATGTGGAAACATAATTATAAATATAAATATTAGCATAAGGTACCTCATTCACTTAGTCCCATATAGTACCCTGATACCACTTCAATACTTAGCCATTGGTACAATGTATTTGATGGCACATTATATATATTTTAGGCATCTTTTTGTAGTGATTATCTAAGGTTTTATGGATATTTTCATATGATTTAGTCACATATTTGTTTTATTTATGAAAAAGATGCTACTTAAGTAGTTTTGGATGATTCATTATGTTTTATAGGATATGGTAAGCATCTTAAGGCACTTTTTGGAATTTCAAGAGATATTGAATCCATTGGAGGATGTAGATCATCATGTTATAAATCACCATACCAATGTTAAAGGCCATTTGGCAAGTCAAGAAGGATAGTCGAAGAGAAGAACAAGAGAAGTTCAAACGAGCATAATTTTTAGGTATAAGTGATTTTGGTTATGCATTATATCTAATTTTAGACCTTAAATTGTTCTGAATTTTTATGGGGTGTAGGAATATCATGTGAGGAGCCTACATATCAAATTTTGTGGCCATTAGAGTTTTATAGAAGGAGTTAGGCTTCAAAAACACAAAGGAACATAAAAGCTATCAAGAGATCCTCGACTAGGGCCCTAACCCATGCCCTAAAGCCATGGTGTGATGTCCTGGTATAGGATATTTTGGCCAAAACCCATGTCCATGGGTCTTAGCCATGGGTCATGCATAAGCCCCTTTTAAAATAAACTTTCAATGGTTATTTTCTTAAGCTCTCTTACCTCCAAACACCAAAATGAGCCACTAAAGAATGGTTTTGATGTATTAAACAATCTCTAAAGGATCTCTACTTAATTTTAAAGAAAAAGAGGGGTTCCAAACACACAAATTGAAGAATCAAGACAATGAATTCACATAAACCATCATTGAGGAGTCAAGGAGCAAGATTGATTCGACATGAGCCTTTTTTTTTCTCTTTTCTTTGTTTATTGTTATTGTGATTCAAACTATGATTACGAACTAAACATTTCCTCAGGATTTAGGTTTTTATGAACATTAGGATGTAGTATTTATTGTTTTTTCTTGATTTAATCTTAAATTTCAAGATTTTATATTAGGATTATTTATGGATTTTAGTGACATTATTTATTGAATGTTATGCAAACTTAAACGTTAATTTCAATACTTTGATTGGTGTGTATAAGATTGAGAGCTAATTGCATATGTTTGATTGAAATATTACATCATTTCATTCTTTAGAATCACTCCATAAATAATATATCTTATATGAAGACCTAGAGATAGGTTACTTAAGATTTCTAGGGTTAGGTGTAAGCTTAGCCAAAACAATAGATTCCATAGAGCAAGGTAATGCATTCAATCAATAGAGTGGGATAGAGGGAAGTTTGACCTAATTTATTGACTTAAATAGGGTTTCATAACTCGAGAGAGCAAATTTACGGACTAATAAATCTATAAATTAAGTTAAATGAAGATAAACATTGAATACGTACACATCTTAGAGAGATTAATCACTTAAATCTTAACTTCATCGTCATTGTTATCATTTATGAGTTTGGTTAAGTAATTTGCTTTTTTCTTCATTAAAGTTTCATTATTAGACAAATCAATCTCTTTGCATCTTTTTAAGATAGATAATTTAGATAGACACTCACTAATAATAGTAGTCCTTATAGATTCAACCTCAAACTCACCTTAGCTATATTGCATTATGAAAGGTACACTTATCTAGTTGTGTGTTGTAGTATTGATACTGTGTTTCTTGGATAATTTTAATTAAAACTTAGGCACGTATCACGTGCATAAAGTGTTTAGCGCTATTTCTGAGGGACTACATCATTATTTGGTGTTTTTTTATTCTTTGTTAAACTAGCTTTGTTTCATTTGTTTTTATTTTTTATTCACTTTAGTTTTTGTTTGTTAAAGTTTTCATATTTTTCAATTTTTTACATTTTTATCGTTATTTAAGATCTTTACTTTTCCTTAATCTTTTTTTTTTGTTTTTACTCTTTTTAGTTTAGGTGTTCTTCTTACATGAACTATAATCATCTGATTAATCTAGTAAAGTCATATCTTAAGGTAGAGAGAACATTAAAGAAAGGTTTTAAAGAAAAAAAATTTGAAGGTAGAATGACCTTCAATATAAGGATAACATGGAATTGTCGAGGCCTTTGTATAACATGTCATAAACTAACATGGAATTGTCTAGGCCTTTATATAACATGGCCTAAACTAAAGGTCTATCAAATTGCAAATAGTTTTGCAACATCTTAATCATTTGCAATTTTATTTTGAAACTCAATTCTTTTATTCAAGGCCTTTGTATGCTTAACTTCATGCCTTATATTTAAGGTCATGAAAGATCACCCATGGTTAGTTATACTCATGGCCCTAATTCTTGCTCCATAACCTTCAATATAAGGGACGAAGTTAAGCATACAAAGGCCTCGAATAAAAGAATCGAGCTTCAAAATCAAATTGCAAATGATTAAGATGTTACAGAACTATTTGCAATTTGATAGACTACTCGATGAAGATCCAAACACCTACATCACAACCATTTTAGAGATCTACAACAATTTCAAGTTAAATGGAAGTTTGGAAAAGGCAATTAGGTTGATGAAGGGAAAATAATGGTTGAAAACAAATCCTCTTGGTTCCATCACTTTTTGGAAATTAACTGGCCAAAAATTTCTTGACAAGGTATTTTCCCCCTTCCCGTTTAGCTAAGTTACGTAATAATATTATTTCTTTTTAGTAATAGGAGTAGAAGAACCTCGACTAAGCATGGGATCATTGTTTTGACTTAGGTATGGTGATCCAAACATTCTATGGTGATCTTAATTTTTCTAGGAAGCAACTAATAAATGCATCATCCAAAGGCACTACCAGCCTCAAGGCTCTCAAATAATTACAAGAATTGATCGAGAACATAGCTATGAATGCTTATGAGTGGGGGAGCACGAGACAAAAGCCTAAATCTAGTGGGGGAGCACGAGACAAAAGCCTAAATCTAGTGGAGGATCAAATAGCATAAAAGCAATGGCCTCACTAGAAGCCAAGGTAAAAGCCCTTACAAATAAGCAAGACAATATGACATTTACACCTACCTCACATCAAGTCTTAATTTGTAATTTCTATAGAGACAGATATTGTTAGGGCTTAAATTTATATTGTTTTTTTATATTATTTTATGTAAATTTACCCTTATTTATATGCTTAAATGTCTAATCTATGTTTAGAAATATTTAATTGGTAGGTTGAAGTGAATAATTAAAAAATTGATCAAATAATAGGAAAACAACCAAGTTCTAGGACCAATATGGTGGTTTGGCCAACCCACTATATTACTCTTGGAGACCCTTGCACTGCTTCAAATATTTGGACCAATAAGATGATCTCTAACCCGCCTTATTGAGGCGATGAGCCCTCTATATTGAGTCATCTATCGTAATTTTCCTGCAAATCTTCAACAATTACAAATGTGTTCTTCTCTAACTTGCAGCAGCTGCTCTACTATAAAGCCAGGGAAGTTTGTAGCTCTAGAAGGAAGATAGTTTAGGCCAAAAAGTCATTTTTCTTTCTTAGTTTTTATATCAAAGTAGTTTAGGTTGGTTTTTCTTTTATTTTTAGTTTCAACCTTTGTAAAATCACATTTTTAGGTTGTTTGTGAGTTCCAAAAGTTGTAATCATGTAGATTAGAGTTAGTTAATCCTATCAAATCCAAGTTTGGTTGTTTGTTTCTAGACTTTAATCTTATGTATTAAGGTTTTATTAACGAATTAACCAAAGTCTATGTTGTTTAAGTTGTTTATTTTGTGATCTTTGATTAATTTCTGTGTTTAATGTTAATTTTTAGTTAAGCTAAGTTGTTAAATGTGTTTATTGATAGTTAATTATGTTAATTAAAATATAATGCATGATTAGTGAATTAATCTTTGTTTGTTAAATGCTTAATGCTTGTCCTAAATTGATCACTTAGGATATTGCCTTTAGATAATCTAGGATCCGACAGTCTCTACCTA
>JAOXYD010201419.1:0-21985 GCA_028565735.1 Pinacopodium congolense
CCTTACTAGCAGCCCAGATCTGTTTTGTGCTCGGCTTGATGCCATCTCAGATGTCCATTCAAGTAGCCTGCCAACCCTATTTTCTCTTAGAGAAGGGGCCTAGCGTGCCAATGATTTTGCTACAACTACTGTGATTTCCACTGCTGCTCCTTCTTTTGCTACCTTGCGGAAGTCTTACTGCTAATGTCCTAAGCCCCTAAGTAAGGCCTAAGCGGGGAAGGAGGAAGAATAGCGTTCTAGTGCCCTATTTGTCTAATATCGAAAATTCCCCCATTCAATAATTCGTATTCGTAGCGTCCGATTCCATTCCTGACTAGCGGACAGAAAGAATTCCTCCTGCTCTACGATTAACTGTTCCGTTTAAGGGATTAAGGCAGTGAACTCGTTAGGACAGCCAGAAGGGCAGAGCTCTATGTTCTATTGAAAGCTGTCTCAAAAGAGCATCCAATCCTGATCTTTTCACTTTCGAGATCGAAGAATCATAGCATTAGCAAAGCAGACCCAGAAAGAGAGAGTTCTTCTTTTGCAAGAATGGGCATTACCGCAGCTTTGACTCTGTTGCAGGTATGAAGTGAGTTCCATACCATGAAAAATGGAAATGGCTATCAGTTCCGACTCTCCTGACCCGAGGTAAGTAGTTCGGCTAAGCCGGAAGAAAGAAATGTGAGAGTTTAGCCTATTAATTCACTTGAGGGAAGCCGGTTAAATGCTTTGCTTTGTGAGGGAAAAGCGGGCACAGCTCACGCACGGCACAAGAGGCAAGGAACTTTCAACAGGCATGGACGGCTGGCTTAAAGTCTAGGACTTCCTAACTGCTTGATTGAGAAGTCTTATTTGTACTATAATACGGGAATGAATCGCATATGTTGGTTGAGAATTGCTCGGGAATTCATAGTTACTTTGCGGGGGCTACTCTTCTTTTTTGTCAATCGAGCCGCTTTCCCTCATTCCACTCGTCCAGCCTCTTCGCGAACTTGTACAATCGATGCCACAAAGATAGTCAACTCTATTATCGAAGAAATAAGGAAACGGGCGACGATTTGGCACCAGATATCCGGAGGTGTGGAAAGAGCAGCTGTGAGAAGCGGAAAAACCATCAAAAAACGACGATTGTTCGTGAAGGTTTCCACAGAAAGACCCCTTGGTTCTGGCAAACAGATCACAATTACAGGTACCTGAGAGCATACCGATGGAATGAACGAAATACGAACAGTTAGCATAATATGGTCATAGATCTTAGGTTGTAACTTGATCATGAGCGAATTTGTTGATGTTGCACCCACGAAGTATAGAAAGTACCAAACATTGGGAACTACCCGGGGAAGAGTTAGGAACAGGAACAAGGAGAAGCGAGAACCACTTAAATAGAGGAATCGATTGTATTTCCTCCTTTGTTCCCCATAGCAACTGGGGATCAAAAAGCACCAAATTTGATGACTTATTAAGGGAAAGACGAAGTAAGAACATGCTATTGAAGACGTTGCAACATATGTCGGGGAGGCCTCCGTTGATTGTGTACAAACAAAATACGAGTCCAAAGACAGGGTAAGAAAGGGTTTAGCTAATGGAGATATTAACTCTTCCGGGAACCAGTAACGCGTAAACCATGTCAAACCAAGACCGATCAATATCCGAACGGAACGGATTCGAACTTCTCCTAGAATCGTTTCCGGTGCGAAATGAAATTAGATATATATGAGTAATTCAAAGGATAAATATAATATAAATATTTGATAGGATTAAGGTAGCGGTAGTATATTGGAAGAGGAACTAGCTTTGACTTTCGCTGTCTAGGTCTTTGGGGTTTCCCCCTTCTTAAAGATAGCAGCAATCACTCGAAATAGTCATATGCGGAACACATGCAAGTCCAGATTGAAAGATAAGAGAGCCAAGTCTATCTCTTTAGACCAAAAGTCAATTATGGGGGGACAGGTCTCTAGGGAAGAAATGCCTTCGGTCTAACCTAACCGTTTGTTTCATATGCAGTGAAGCGGGCTAGAGCCAGAAGTACGGGATTGTTTTAAGGCCTTTCCGGTTTCAGCCAACTATAGTGTCAAGGAATAGAATTTTGGGCAAGTAAAGTCAAAAGAAAGGGCAATATTCCAAAAAGTAGTTCCTGACTCCAATCAGTCAACTACGGGCGGTAAAAGAGCTGGTAGTGAATCTTCGGCGCAAGCTGTAGGAGTAGGACTAGTTTAGGTTTAGGCGAGGGAAGAAGCAACGGCGTTCGAGATAGGGGCGACAAAGCGAGGGGATGGATTGATTCTCCTAGCGCAAGAGTTTTCGTCGCTGGATTAAGACGACTTAGCTACTTGTCTGAAAGCGGAAAAGGAAGGTGACTAACTTCATTCGGTAAAGCTAGATAGCAACCGAAAGAGGCACATCAAAAGATCTTTTCTTTCGTTTCAGTGGATAACATTGATCCACAATCTTTTCTCTGGTTAACCAATCAGGAAGAAGCAGCTCCTACCCGCTCAAGTGAGGCGAGAATAGCCTCGTCCCCCTTGGGTCATTCTTTTTTGTATTCTTTCACTCAACCTTGTGAATGCCGCATTGGAAAGCCCCTCTTGAAAGCTATCGATCACTGACGAGAAAAGGGAATGAAATCACTTGCTGAACAGCTTGTAACTTTAGAAGCTATAGCCGATGACCCTAGCTTCCATCACATCAACCATAAGAAAGAAGAAGAGTATCGGAAAAAGACGCTTACCTATTTATTGGATAGCCTTAGCTGGCCGTGCCCCCGAGAAGATCTTGTCTAGCTTCTTTCGTAGTAGATCAAGCTGTATAAGTAAGTAGTTATAAAGACTGAAGTCTATTGGTTTGGAATTCAATTAAATAAAAAAGGCTACCTTAGCCCGACGGAACCGCGCCCTTCTTTTCTTTCATGACATTCGCCTCAAAACCTGCTTCCCCCATTTACTCTTGGTCGAGCGTATGAGCCTTAATACCACGAAATCCCTTTGTTAATCGGTTTGCTTAAGTCGTCTTGAGATCATGAAAAAGAAGTCAGTAATAGGCGCCTTATCACGGTGCTCCACTAGAGTGGTAGCCAAACCAATGGCTAAATCTTCTTCTTCTTCAAAGTAAAGGTAGTCGAAGACTTCTGGGTCTTTGAAAGGAGGTAACTTCAAGGGCACATGACCCAAGGGTCAAATCCAGTTTACAAGTTAAGTTATTCTCTAAAGATATTTCCACTTAAAGTGGTTAGAATAGAAGGTCGGATATAAGCTGAGGTATAGCCATTTAGGTCTGGGGGAATGCCTTCTCACGTAGGAAGTTCCAATAAAGCAGGCCATCTCTATCTCTCTCGAAAGCTTAAAGTACCTGAGGGAAATTTCAAATAAAGTTCTTTCACTCGCCTTACAAGGACCTACCGGACTATCGGCTTTCTATAGTCATCTTCCTCTCCCCTTTTCACTCGCTTCCTCCCTTTACTTTTTTTTGAGTAGCTCTTCTCGTTCTTCGAACCCTGCTCCTTGTCCATTCTGCTTTCGTTATTTCGGATTCCAGGGCGCCCCTAAGGGAGGTTCCAATTCACCTGGTATGACTGCTTTCATCCCATAACCCAGGGAGTCTCGCCGGTGTAAGTCCGAATTCCGATACCCCAAAAGTTAGAGTGAACCCTTTCGTGCCAATCTCGATATGTGTCTGTCATCTTCCAGGGGAATGAAGTACTTCTACGCTCTCCTTCTGCTTTTCTAATGCCCATCTTTTTATTGTAGTAATAAACCCCTGCTTTCCTGGGGACTTCTCGCATGGACTATCCAATTAGGCCTGCTTTCTCAGGCAAATCGCTCTCTGAACGACTCCTGACTCGACTAAACAATTAAGAGTAAGAAGGATAAGGAGAGTTCGCTTAACCTACTAAAGCGGGAGAGGTTTAAGATTGGAAGATGCTCGAGCGAGAGGTATTT
This sequence comes from Pinacopodium congolense, assembly GCA_028565735.1. Classification (NCBI taxonomy): domain Eukaryota; kingdom Viridiplantae; phylum Streptophyta; class Magnoliopsida; order Malpighiales; family Erythroxylaceae; genus Pinacopodium; species Pinacopodium congolense. The sequence continues at coordinate 3,918 of JAOXYD010201419.1, forward strand.
GAAGAATTCTCAGCAAAGGCTAAAGAAGCAGAGCAAACGCAAGAAAGATTGTGCCTTGAATACTAAATTTACTAAATTACTTGACTTCAGAGTGCCTACAGGTGTATTCTACTCGCTTGCTTGAAATAGCTTGACGGATAGATTCTATCCCCGATCTCTGGGCTTATGCTGGACTATCTATGATCTCTTATCCCTAGGCTGATGATAGAAGAAAAGAAGGCCGGTAGACAGAGGACTCCGCTGCATAAAAGACCACATTTTCTGACTCAGACGGCACAAGTCAATGAAGCAGTAGCGCTTGATTAAGCGATGGCAGAATCTTCTATTCTACTAGAGGTTCTCCCTTGTTCTTTGAATTCGATGGATTGATCAAACCATGACACTAGACGCTTAGATAAGATGTTCTGAAGAAAGATCTATCTGACTGACAGGGATTCTCGAGTTATGTAAGGTTCTCCTTTGTAACCTCAGTCCGAGAACATCCCATCCTCCGCAACAGAAGACTATTTGGCAGAAACAGCCTATTTTGGAAAAGATCCTATGTTAGCGTTAGGAGACATCAGATGAGTCTTAAGTGGCAGCGGGTGATGAAGCTATAGTGGACTCCCTTCTCCTTCGGGTAGTCTCTGTTTCATCTTAGACTTATGTTAGTTTAGTAGCAAAACCTCTAACGGTCAGTGAACGAAAAGAGGGATGAACTTTATGTCCTGTAAATGAATGCCTTTTCTTCCGTGACTACTTCTTTATTGATTCATCTTTCTAGGTGAATCCATCCCGCTGATTGATCTTTCTCCTTAGCTTAGCCCCCACTAATCCTCCCTTGAGTGAGATCATATTCTCTCAGAAAGAAATCCTTTACATCCTCTTTCCGTCTTTTCCTCAGGTAATCAATCCGGCTGAATGACTCCCTGTGAGACTTTGAGAGCATATGTATTAGTAGTTCCGAAAACAACAAATTAGAATTCAATCACCAAGTGGATATCTCGATAACTAAAGGTGCCAAGCCTCGGATTCGACTTGAAATGAGGATAAGGGTTCCAGCTAGATATGTATGATTCACCCGGTACCTGGTATTGGTAGTAGCATCCGTCTCTTTCCCCTCCCTCTGTATGAGTCGAGAGGCTGAGGGGAGGTCTACTAAAGGGCTACTCCACCGGACGATTGTTGTCTTCTTTCAATAATGCTTTGTTGGTCACCGCTGCGAGGCATCGCTGATAACATCGCCTGTTGTACAGTTGCTTTAGCCTAGGAGAAAGTACTACCTACTATTGGCCCCACAGATATGAAGAGGGAGCTTAGCGACCGATCCTGTACCTGTAAACAAGCGAAGCTATCAAGTAAGGCAAGCTATAGCAAGGGAGTGAGTTAAGAATTTTAGTAGTGATAGAAAGGAAGCACGGATAGCGAGTTGTTATTATTCTCATTTATATAAACAATACCGGCTTCAAAGGCAGTCCGTCCTGCTAGTTCATGATTGATAGCTGTCAGGTAAGTCAGGGTCCGCAGGAGGCTAGCACGGATTCTCTTGTCTAGTTGTTCTTCTCCGGGATTCAAGAAGAACCTCAAACTAAAAAGAAAGGGAAACCGGAGACGACTACTAAGCTCTTTAATGCTAGTTGTCTTTATCAAGTATGCGCTATTTCATAAAGAAAGCACTCCACTCTAATATAAATAACTAAGATAATAGTAGTCGAAAGGAAAAGGCTCGATCCATGGAGTGAATTATGCGGAGTCTGGAATAATCTTCTCAAATAAGATCCTGTTTTTAATGCTTTGAAGCTTGTTAATTTCTTGCTCGTTAAACGTTGTTTGGATTTTTTAGGGTTTCAGAGCGTTAACAGTGCATGCTGTGGAGCTGCTTCGGAACCGCCCATTCAAGAGTTGTTCTTCGACCTGCTGCCATAAGCCATGAGGCTCTATCCTTCCTTACCGAATTCATTCTAGGGGAAAGAGTCTCGCGCCGGGAGCGCTGCTGTAAGCAGTTATGATCTCAAGCACTTAACCTTTGTTGTGAGGACTTATTCGCGGTAATACCCAATTCGCGTAAAGGTAAAGAGAGGGCGCCTTACTAAATAACTAAATAGGGGCACTTAGCGAGAATGCCAGATCTCAAAATTATTCAGCCGAAAAGCGATAGCTAAAGGCAGTAGAGAAGAAAGATAGGGCATTAACAGCTAGTCGAACTAGAGCGGGAAGGATAGGAAATTAATGCAATCAAAGAAGATGAACTTGCGGGTAATATACTGTAAGACTGACTGGCTTCGAATGAGGCTTTGAAGAAAGAAAGAGATAGAGGTTCTCAAGAGCGGATCTTCAAGAGCAAAGACCGGAGAACTGTAAGAGCTGATTTGTCTCAATTAGGCTTTTGACGACGCAGAGAAAGATCTTATTTGAATTTAGGGGATTCCTCTATAAAGAATAAGGGAGAAGATCTACAACCTAGCAAACTAGCCTCCTTCTTACTAGCATTCTTCCAGGTCCTCTCGAACCAGCATCTTCCAACCTGGTGCTCTCACTTCTCGGACTAGTACAGGTCCAAACCGCTCCAAAAGTCTAAGGATAAGTTCCTTCTCTATGGAAGAAAGAGAGTGCCACAGCTATTATTTCAAAAGCTCGGAAATTCCAGCCAGAAGATAGAAAGAAAGCCCGGTGCCAGAGGTAAGCTCTTCTAGTCTCCCTCTCTCCGGAAGAAGCAGAAGAAGAGGAATCAGAATCGGCAGTAGCAGCATCAACAGAATAAGTTTCTGAATCTGTTGGTGAATCCGGATAAGCTAGAGTTGCTGTAAGCTAGAGTTGGTGAATCCGCAGAAAAAGCTTAATCAGCCGAAGATAAAGAAGAAATAGTTCCGATTAGGGACCGGGACCACCGATGAGAGAGACTATAGGGACGGAGAAGGTGCGGAATTCGTTGCTGAATCCGCACTAAGGTAAGCTGCAGAAGTTTCTGTTCCTGTTGCAGTTTCGGTTCCTGAATCCGTTGGTGAGTCAGTTGCTAGCTTAATATCAGATGAAAGTGAAAGGAGGGACTTTTGCTTAGCAGCTTTAGTAGGCAAAGAAGAAGCATTATCCGCATCAGTAGTAGAAGAAGCCAAATCAGAACTTGAAGCAGAATAAGAAGGAGGCTTGAGTTGAGCGAGCATGTAGCTGGATATATGCCAGTAAAAGAGGGAATAGCTAACGCCAAAATGCTACACTCCTCGGTCTGGGATTTATCCCTAGCAAGCAATTGAATTTCTTTGAAATAGTGTTGTATATAGAGAACACTATTTCAAAGAAATTCAATTAGACGATAATTTTCATTTTTCTCCCCAAAAAAAAGCAATTCTAGCACAAGAGTCCAATAACCTTTTCATAAGTAAGAAACCTACCTTTCTTTTCTTAAGATTTTTGCTAATGATTTCTTATATAAAAAGTGATTGATATCAACGTTTCATTTCATTTACTTTGACCAATTGAAGCACGGAGTAGTTACTTACAGAATCTCAAACAACCTATTAAGGCTCGGTGCGGTACACGGAACACTAACCCAATATCAATAAATACAGTAAAAGCAACTACTTTCAAGCATCTCGTAGTTGAGCGGTACTGCCATCAACAGTTCCAACATGGACAAGGACTGCTGAACATGGATGGATAGAACGAGAGTCGAACTCGCATGTCTCTCTTGCTATCCCCTTCCCCTGCTATGCTTCCTTCCTCCCTACCTATCAGTGAGCAGCACTACTGTTTTATCAGCGGTCTTCTCTCACTTAAAAGTCTCCCAGACCCGCCTTCTGTACTTGGAAACGAGCTAACAAACGTTAGCGAGCATATAAGAGGGCATGAAATAGCTCTACCGGGACTTCTCCTTATATATAGCTTTTAGATATATCTCAAGATAGCTTTGAACTACTTCCACGCAAGGAAAGATAGTACGTACTACCAATCTCAGGGAAAGCAGACTGAGATACCAAGCCTAGCTTGAAAAAGATAGATTAAAGGTATGTGTTGAAGCATATCGAGAGAACGAGAACTGAAATGAACCATATCGAGCACTGGTCTCACTCTACAAGTTAAGTTCGATGAGCTCCTAGCGTACCTGTGCCTACTATCTACTTAGTGTGTGTGCTTAGGGAAAGCAAGTAAGCTGAGCAGTAGTGGGGTCAAGGACGATCCCTTTCGCCTTGGAGCCTCTTCCTTCGAGGAGGAGATAGAATGGACCTGATAGACATGCCTAAAATTGACCAATCCAGCCGGAGCCTGTCTTGTGAATCAAGTTCGAAGGAAGGAGAAGCCTATTCGTATTCATTTACGGTTCCCGTTTCATGACTAGATAATGGTTACCGAGCAAATAGCAGTTGAAAAGGCTGTAGCTGCATCAAAAGCGAAAAGAAAGGGTGGTCAATCCGATCCGATGATTCGCCCCTAGAAAGGGTGTGAGCGAGAGGCAATTCTTTCTCTTTTTTTCTTATCTGGGAAGGCCAAGGGTAAGTCGGCATTTGCTTAAGATAGGGGTGTCCGCGGGTGGATCAGAATGAGTCCTGCGGTGCACCTTAAATATTGGTAAGTGGGACTCATTAGAGCGTATTGGTCTTTCAAGCACCTGGGGCTTCCTTCTTTGCCAATTCCAGTTCCGAGTCAGGTCGCACCAAGGCTTGTTGTTTTCCTAAATGCCTAAGGTTTTTGAATTCCGTATTCCTATGTCCGTGACCCAATATCCAGCTTGTCAAGCTTTTTCGTTTCATCGAGTGGGCCTGCACATCACTAAAACTAAAGAGGATAAGCACCCCAACCTTAGCATCCTAAAAAGCAAAGTCAAATCCATTTTCATTTGAAGAAAATTCCGGATCTATTAAAGAAGTATCAAAAGAGTCTCCTTTATTAGTACGACCACATCCATGATTCTGTCTTTGCGAAGATTGATTACTCACGGCACACACAATCTTCGATGATTTCCATTCCCCTTGGTTATATTCATTCCGTTGCCGAGGAATTACCAAAATGAAGACGCGCCGGCTTCTCGCCTACTCCTACTTACTCTTTCGACTTCTACTTTAGGCTTAACCCCAGTGCTTCCGTTCATAACTGCACCATACGGATTTTCAATGCGATAAGATCTTGTGAAGTAAGGTTTGAAGTGAGTGATCCCACTTCTGATGTAAGTGATGCTATGTGCTCTTATCTGTATGTTCTAACTGCTGTCCGTGCTTCCTTTCTATCACTACTAAAATTCTTAACTCACTCCCTTGCTATAGCTTGCCTTACTTGATAGCTTCGCTTGTTTACAGGTACAGGATCGGTCGCTAAGCTCCCTCTTCATATCTGTGGGGCCAATAGTAGGTAGTACTTTTTCTTTCTTTGTTCTTTGTGCGAGTTCAGTGCTTCTCTGATTCATAGTGGGACCCGCTGTTCATTAATAGGGGTTCTTCCGGAACTGCTTGTAGAAGAAAGAAGATCAGGCAGTTTACTGCTAAATGGGGCAGGCGAATAGACGACCTACTAAAGACAGATCGTCAGTGGGGCTATGAACGGAGCTTAGCCATACCACAGGGGTCGCTCTGAGACCTCTTGTCGAGTGGCCTTTCGCTCCCGGGACAGTGCCTTTCAGCTCCTTGCGCCTATTGGGACGCTTCTATTCTGACTTTCCCGCTTCAAACGGCCGATGGGAACTTAGATGAGTCTCGGAACTCATTTCCCTCAGTCTTAGGACCAAGGGCTTTTTAACCACCGAATACGAGAAAATGTGCGTGAGATTGATTGGCGGGGTGCTGATTCAAGAGTGCGGGCAACTACTTTACTATACCTGCCCCATAGGGCCACGGGTGATCGCATTTTCGAGTGATTCAATATACTCTAATAATTAATTCGTTTTAAATCTGAAATCACAATTAGTTTTCAACTGATTAAAGACTTCATCCAACCTCAATTTATTTTTTCTCTTCTCTTAATTTCTAACAAGAAACAGGCATAAAAGCAGAAGCTCGCCCGAAAGGTTGGGAGAAAGACAAGGGATGATTCTTATAAGATACGAACTTGCGAAAGGAATGAAAAGGTATTCGACTAAGACGGGGACGGGTATTCCCGAAGATGCTTGACCTAAGAGATAGAGACGAGAACGAGACTAAGAAAATAAGATATTGGAGAGGAAAGAAGCAGTGCGAGTAGAGTAGGGGAGATAGGTCAAAGAAAGACAGTACTGAAAGGGGGAGAACCATTGAGTAGGGGGATAACCCCAACCCCAGAAAAGGAAGAGCTTAAGTTCTTTTAAAGACTTATTTCCAGTTCTCTTTAGTAGAGACATTAGGGGGGAAAACATTCTCACAAAGAAAGAAGAGCACCATAGTACTTACTATAGGGCGGAGCTCCCTGCTTAAGCTGAAAACCGCTGACTTGCTTGAAGAGCAGTAACTAGCTTACTTGAAAGAGAAAGACTTGAAAGGCAAGGCCTCTTTAGTAGCACCAGACAAAGCATTATTCTGAAGCAAAGCCAGGAAAGGTCAAAGACGCTCGACTAAGCAAAACAGTTGCAGAGTCTCATTCAAAGAGCTGATGTTGCGGTCAAGTCAAAAGAGAGTTCTGAGTTCACAACGTTCGAAGATGCTCTTAGATAGGAGGGTACGAGACGAAAGGGAGAGGGATAGGGCGGCAAGGCAACCTCTCTGCTAAAGCAGGAATAAGCTCCACCGGCTAGAGGGACGAGAGAGATGTTATTCGAACGACAGAATGGACGGGCTTAGGGCACGGACAAAATGAATCGCCCGACAGGAGCATCAATGCCTTATTAGAATTAGAAAAGCAGATCAGGAGTTAAAGAGAGTTTTCGTTTTAAAAGAGAATCACACCTTCCTTTCTGCTTTTGCCCTTGCTTTAATGCGCCCGATTCCTTACCTTGAAAAAGGACGATTTGGCTTTGAAAGGAATTCCTCTCTTGCATTGCGGCTAAAGGCAGAATTGTTTTCGAATAAGCTGTTTGAAGGAATTGAATCCATAGTAGAACTACACCCATGCACAAGTTAATCCTTGAAGAGCGGGTAGGCATAGAATCGGACGGCGGAGGGAGCTCTTACTGCTCGAGAAGGGGCTGTGAGACTGATGTTTGTTCTCGCATCCGCAATCGAAAGGGCAGGGGCAAGGAGTAGTTTAAATAGAACTAAGCAGAAGGGATTCAACGTATCCGGTCTCGCTTTCCATTTCCCTTACTAGCCAGACTAGACTCCCGATTGCCTGCCCGGGATAAAGAAATCGGCTACTCTTTCTCCGCCAAGGAGAAGGATTAGTTGCTATTTCTGTCTCCGCCATGCTAGCAATAGGAGATAGTTAGCTTTCAATCTACCTGTCCCAATCGGCATCCTAGAAGATCCCCGGCTAGGCAAGAGAGAGAGATCGACTAGCAACTTCTTTAAGTCAACTGCTATGCCTATCTCTTCTCTTTCACCAACTCTATCCTATAGAATGAGTTGCTTATTCTATCTGTCAGCTAGACAAGTAGAAGCTATGATTGGAAGCTAGCAGTATAGACTTGTTTCCTATTGGATTAAGCTAATCTAACTCGGAAATTTTGCTTAACACATGCAAGTCGTAGAACTACTTTACTCCCTGAGTCTAGATCTCCGATTCCAATCCTGCTTTAGTGCATCTTTTACTTGACAGTTGCATCGAGAAAGGCGTGGCCCCAGAAGTGCTTTTTCGGAGATAGCGAAAGAAGAGCTTAGCTTAGAAAGTAGTGTCTCCAAAAGTTCGTTTATTTCCTAAAGCAAACCCGAAGCCCCTCTGGATTAAAAACTTAGCCTTTGAAACCCTCATTCTCTTATTGTGCAGGCAAAGGCCTTCTTTTCTTCTCGCAACAGACGGTTCGATCAAAGAGTGCAGCTGGCTAAGCCGCATCTTTTTAGTTTTAGCGCGAGTGCTTGAAAGTGACTGTCTTCACTTAGTCCCAAGAGAGGGAAAAATGATCTTCCGTCACTAGCCATTGCTCTAGATGCTCTTGTCTCGAAGAGTAGATGAGGGTTCCGAGTAGGTAGGGCGGCGGTGCTTAGAGACTTTATGAGAAGTAGGAGGATTTTTCGGAAAAGTGGTATCCAAGACATTGTCTAATGCTAATTTGAAATGGACGACGTGGCTCTTTCCTGTTCTAATGTTAGGATTTGGGGAAGAAGTAGTAAGATGTGGGATGTCCGCATTTTTCGGATCCGTGTTTTGGGGAGAGATGTTTTGGACTGTGCTGACATCAGCAAGATTGCTATTGTCACTAACGTGGGCAAGGGCGGAAAAAGATTTGGTATGGTAGATTTTCCTTCGTCACCCTGACTTTGTTTTGATAATTTGACCGTGAAGTGCCCTGGTCAATGGCCTTTTTTGGAGACTGGCTTGCATGATCGCGCTTCTTTCTTCGATTCCGATCAACAACCAAAAAAAAGGTCCAGGATTTAGCTCTGCTGGACCAAATGAAGGAGAAGGAGAGGTGGTGTGTTTCCAGCGGTTATAAGTTCTTGTGTGTGGCTAGTGTAGATGGGATAGTAGTATCTGGACAACTAGGCTACTACAGCTACTCAAATTGCATAAGGAACTGCTGCTAAGTTTTGTTGAATGAACCCGCTTTCCTTTCTAGTTGTTTGCTTTTGCTATACGTGGGGCCTGACATGCGGTCTGTCCTGTCTGTCTACGGCATCACGCACTTCTTTTATTTCTTTTACACTTTTTGAACCTTTCTTATCTTATTAGATTTTTTCACAGCATTCGAAAACATTCTTTCTCTCTCTGCTGCCTATCCTGTCTTTTTCCATAGGACCAAGGGCCTTCGTTCACGGGTCTTTGTTTGGTTAGCTTAGCTGGGTTAGTTTAACTTGTGTCAAGTGCGAACGCTAAAGCGCTACATAAAATTTAGAGGGGGTTCGTTTCGATTGCTTTTCGCTAAAGAGTGACTGTGACCACTTCGAGCTGATGTCACACTCGAGTACTTCGTACCGATCCGATCCCATCTAGGTGTGTTGATTGATAGGGGCAAAAGATTCAAATGGAAAGGGACAGCATACAGTAAATATCCTGTTGGAAATCCAATCATTAGAACACCAACTTAGGAAGACTATGGTATAGGGGAGTTATTCCGGTTGAACTACAATAAATAAGACTATGGGAAGGAGAAGCATTCCTACCGAACAAAGAGAGTCATTTTAGTGAAAATCACCAAGTGAAAGCATTCCGGAGTTAGCTCTGCAGATGAAGCAGGCTCAGGCCTCTGAAGCGGGTTGACACCATCACACGCCTTGATGCACTGACGGCGTGCACATAGCTTTCAGTTTTTCGTCTTGTCCATATGATCTAACTCGTAATTCAATTCATCAGTCTACTGTTACAGCTAGTGAAGAGAAGATAGATCTCGAGTTTCAGTTTTAAGCCCTAAATCTTCTTTTTAATTGAATCCCACCCTGGTCTAAGCCATTCAACGTGTTTAAGCTAGTGCTTCTGTCTTCTCTGCGATTGAAGTTGCAGTGGTAACTAATCCCTTGCAGTCTCAGTCCCCGTCTAACTAGATCTCTTTATAATGCTATAGATTTCCACGATGGTAGGGCTGATTGGCTAACTATCTTTTAATAGATGGAGATTTCCCTAGGAGTAATCCTTTTCTTCCCCCCTCCAAGCGAGCCTTATTGAAAGGCTATCAACTCCTCCTTCGGCAAGAAAAGGCACTACTACTGCGGATGAAAACGAGAACTCAATAGCTCACTGGCTTTCTATTTGGAATTTTCCTTTGCTCGAGGAGCTTTCTTTCAAACGGGAAAGCTGACTTCTCCTTTTGATGAGAATTCATACTAGAAGGGGGTACAGAAAGCAAGGTAAGAAAACAGCCTATTCTATAAAATCCTCCATAAGCGTCTTATATAGGTCTTCCAACAACCTCGTAGAGTCTTCTTTGGGTGTCTTTCTCGGCTGGATCGAATGTCAGGGAACCTTTCCTTTTCTAGTCGTCTTTTGTATGACTGTACTAATAAAAAGATGAACTCAATAGTAAGAAGAAAGAAGATTGAATAGGGAAAACCCAATCGCAGGGAAGGCAGAAACTTCCACTCCCCCTGCCTATTTGGAGGGCTCTGGCTTTCAGGCAACTCGAGCTGATGATAGAACGGACTTCTCTAAGGGCAGCACTCCAAAAAAAAGTAGGAAAGGGCTCAAACTTCAACCGCTAAAAGCGAACTAGCACTTTCCGGTATACCAAGTTAAGCCAAGACCACGGGCAGTTTAACAAACGAGCAAGAGGGGATATCAAAATGAACGAGAGTCGATCTAATTCCGGTTTGGGGCTGAATCAAGAATTATTGATGCTAAGACAATGGAGTGGGTAAGCTTACCGCCGCCTTAAGCCAAGGGAAAGAGAGTCAGACTGCGATTTTCTTACTGAGAACAAGGAATATGGAATCACTACTAATAAGCTGACGCTTTATTCCTGAAGAAGGAGATGAGTCACTCACGGAGATAGATTAGTAACCTCTTTTTTCGTTTTTTTGGCTTTGTTCCAGTGACTAAAGCAGACGAAGTATATGAGATTCTTGTATGCCTGAGTAAGGTTCTGTGGTTCGGCGGGTAGAGGAGATCTTCTAATAAAAGGCATCGGAAGCAGCACTTCATTGTATGATATGACTCTGTCAATTGATCAGAGAAAACTAAAACCAAAGACTTCTGCCTCAAATAAATTTCCTCCTGCCGGGGATGTTATGGTACTCGTTTAGCATCACGACACCCTTTCATGGAACCGGAGACCTCCCTCTCTCATTGCATTGAGATTGCTTGCACCTAAGCAAGCTGTAAGGTTACCTGTTTCGGATATCGCCGATCCTACTCTTGAAGAAAAAGGCCAAGATAGTTCACGCTTTGCGAGAAAAGATCATCGTCGAACCACTTGTAAATATATTTTTTTAGTAGTGCTCAAGCGAAACCTCACTTACGTTTTTTCAGTAGTGTGAGCTGGACCTAAACCAACCAATAAGATGGCGGTATAAGCCATTTTCCCGGTAAAAGGAAGGAGCATTATTCCCTTTCTTGATTTGACCCAAACAGATAGATTACCTACAAATAGTAGCACTTCGCTTTGCGAAAGCACTGTTATCCCGCTGAGTTCCTCAGTGAGGTGAAGTACTTATTTTTTTATTTTGACGAATGCTCAAGATTGGAAGTATGGGAATCGGACAACCTATTATTCTCTTAGGCACCTTTTCCTGCTTATCTTTTATAGGGCGAGTGTCTAAAGAAGACCATTGTTGTTATGTACGGGTAATGATTTCCCTTTCTTTCTTTGTGCACTTAGGAAAGAGCACAATGAGAGCTACAAATCTTCAATGGGTTTGGTTTGTAAGTCGTATTTCGTTATTCGTCCAAATACATTAGGTTCAGTGTCCCGAAGTGTACATAGGGATTCTCAACTCTTCGATTGCGGTAGAGTAGAAAGGGTCCATGAAAAGTCCAACCACCACCACAAAAAAAGAATGCAATGACCCTCGAAAATGAATCTTATAATTGCAGTTGCATTATGCCAGTGATCAAGATATCAACCACATAAATTGGTAGGAGAATGGTTATGGACCCATGATGACGAGTAGTAAGTGCAGAGGATCTAGTTCCACACCAATCTGCTTATCCTATATAAGATATAAACTTAGCGTACCTACAATCGCGTGCTTGATTGCCCTCTTGCTTTATTACTCGGGAACTAGCTTCGCACCTCACCCCGGGAAACTCAAAGGTGCGTAGCTTGAGCTTGCTTGTTAAAGGGGTGTTTCCGTTCCTCCGGTGTGGGATAGTTTTTCCCTAGTCCGGTCCTATAAGAATAGTTCTCTAGACATCACAACTCATGGTACTCCCCGGGCCCCTAACAACGGAACTCCTATAGGTTTAGGTTAGCTACGGCAGTTCTGGCATCAGCTTCTCGAGGGGGCCTAAAAGAACCTCTTTCGTCATTCGAAAGTGGAATTTTAGCTCATTTTCGTGAAACAGATCGGAGATCAGGTCTTCTCGATGTGATCCTTGTCTTTAGCTTGGGCACCAGGGCAGCTTACTTACCTACCTTATGACTTTCTTCTTTTCTGTTAGCACGCATCCAGTGACCGATGAATCTGTTGTCGGAATAAGCGTAAACGCAGCAAGAGAATTCGCAGCTTTTGTGCCAACCTTCTCGCCTAGAAAGAATCAGGGAGTGAAGTGACTTCAGGGGATAAGAAGAAGCCCTTTCCTTTAGTTCTCGCTTAGGCTCGCTTTCAGAGTTCAAGCTAAATAGAATAGAAAATAGTACAGCTTTGGAACTGGCTAATCTTCTCCCGCCCTGACCCGAAGCTTTCGCTTGTGACTGTGATCTGCTTTCCACTCGAGCTATTGCTATTAAGGGTAAGGGCTTTCTTTCCTACTTTGACTGATAGCCCTAAAGAATGAGGCCTGGACTCATACTCCTACAAGGAGTAGGATGCTGGAAAGGCTGGCTGATGTGCTTTTCCCAAAGATGGAATCTTTGGCCTTGGGGCCTAAGAGAACGGAAATAAAGAATCAAAAGATGGGGATGAATGCAATACGGGGAGAGGTAGAAAGGCAAGCACTGCACGGGGCCTCTCTGATGCCTACACTTCCCCTTAGGGAAAGGGGAGAGGATGATTGGTAGGTCCGCTTACAACAAAGCCACATACCTAATAGAACAAGTCAAGCTATAAGGAAAGCACTTTTAGATCGGTCGTGAACCAGAAAGAATGAGCCGCTTCAATACCAAAAGGTTAGAAGAGCTTAGTGTGAAAGGAACGTAGTAGCTCGACCGAACAAGCAACGGATTGATTAAGCGCGCTAGCGCGAAAGCCGTTGCGCGTTAGGGCGCATCCGTTTTCTTGCTGGGAAAGGAGCTAAAAAGCAGCGATAGCAAGCAAAGCAATAAGGTAGATTTGATCTTAGTGCTTATAGTAGCAAGCCTAAGCGAGGGGAGCTTATGGAAACTTCCTTTTTCTGTAGCCCGGGAATCCGTTTTCAATCCTGCGCGTCCTAAGGCTATAACTTTAAGGTTTGCTTGTTACAGTCCTGTATACGCCCAGGTAATCATTATATACAATATGCTATGGAGCGAAAGCCTTCGATTCAAAAGCTTACTCTGATCCTTCTTTTACTGTACCGATAGGCGCAGCAGAAGGAAAGAAAGATACATTTTGCCTTAGTAGGAGGATGGAATTAGCTTATGGGCTAAGGTTTGAAATAAACTATCCCATTCCTTCAGATAAATCAAACTATACCCTCTCCCTTTGGCCTGAGAAAGGCAGTGAAATAGCTGAACCCGAACCAAAGCTTCTAACAAGCTCTTTTATACCTGCGCGTCCGTTAGCGAAAGGGGCATTCTAGCGTTTGTGCTAACGCTATTGACTTTTCTTGCTTTTCTAAGGCATGTCAAAAGGAAAGGAGGAATTTAGATCCCACCTCTATTTACCTGTAAGCAGCAGTCGAATGAGACTTTCCTGTCCTAGTCCTTTTTGAAGCTTGAACGGAGAAAGCGAAGCCAGAGGATTAATTTAGTAGTGCTGTGGCTAAGGAGAAGAAGAAGACTGCCCTACTGCTTGGCTTGGTCACGAAGGCTAATAAGAGAAATAATATATAGGAATCGAATTCCACTAAAAGAAGGAGATCAGTTGCTGAAGAAGAATAAAGGTAAGCCTGCCCTTAGGACTCAAACTCTATTCCCAGCAAGAAAACGGATGCGCCCTAACGCGCAACGGCTTTCGCGCTAGCGCGCTTAATCAATCCGTTGCTTGTTCGCTCGAGAACTTCGTACCTCTCCTTTCAGTCTTGCTGCTATCGCGCCTATCCCTATCTCTCAAGCGATAAAGTTCAAACCTCTCGCTTTCGTTCCTAAGCCTGAACTCAATCTTTCTTTCCATAGCTAATGCGCGTAATCAAGCCCTTGCTTCTTGGGTCTGATAACCTCTCACTTCGTTCTCAATCCTCTCCATCAATACAATAACGCCTGGGAGAAGGAAAGAAAGAGAAAGATTCCCTCTCGGGAGAGCTGCTATCGCTCTTTGCTTGTTGGCTTGAGCGCGTTGCGTTTGCGCTTCATCTGAATCCCTTGCTTGTTCGGGTCCCTTCACTTGAGCTAAGGAAGAGAGAATAGAATGTTTCATTTCGTGGCCGGGCTATGGCTATATTTCCAACTAACGCATTTTCAGGTCTGAATTTGGATAACGCTATTGAGTTTGATTGTTTTGTTTTGTAGAGTAAGTACTCCCCTTTGGCTGTATTGAGCTTAGTGTGACAGGCGGATGTAGCCAAGTAGATCAAGGCAGTGAATTAGCTTAGTTTAGGCTATTCCGTTTTATTGCTTGCTATGAGGATTGATTCTCTTTTTCTACAGCTCTTTGGGAAGTGCCCCCAAACCCCTCCTCCTTCGGGCAGTCTCTGTTGGAACTCAGTTTCCTCTTATACTTATGTCAGTTTAGTAGCAAAACCTCTAAGGTTCAGTGATCAACTTTTTCAAAAGAGGGATTCACTTATTTTAATTTTATATTTTAGGAAGCGGAATAGGAACTCTTAGGATAGATGGACTTTCTCTTCTTTCATAAGCTTAGAACAAGTCTTCTTTCATCAGTTTTCTTTTTATTAGTGTGGTATAGCTCTTAGTAGGAATAGCATAAAGATAAAGTCAGACAAAAACAAAATACTCTATGCCTGGGACAGTATGCTTCCTTTTAGTAGGTATCTTTAGTCGGTATCCCTGGGGTGGAAGTCTTGCTTTTCTTACTTTCTTTGGTGGAGGATGTTATCTTTGCCTTTTTGGCACCAGTGTGACCTCCCTTCTGACTTCCTTTCTGCCTTTCCGCTCCGCACCTTCTCCTTAGCAGTACGAAGAGAGTCGCTCTAGACTCTTCCAGTGCCCTTAAGCTTAAGTTAAGTAGTTCGGCGTGGTATTCATTATACCCAGAGAATAGGACATGGAATTGATAGAGTCATTAGTTCAAGACCGAGGGGGGCAACTCAATACAATAGAGGTAGGCGACCCATCTTTCAGGCTAAGGAAGCAGGTGTCCCCCCCAACAAGGAAAGGGGCGAAGGGAAGAGAGAGTTCAGTGACCCAGTTCAATCTCACCTGAGTGAGAAGCTGTTCTTTCGTCAGCCTTTAGCTCGGCAGTAGAATTAGCTTAGCAGTGGGAAGAGTCTATTCTATAGAGAAGCCTTAGGCCAATTGGAGTGGTATGGCAGCAGTAGCAAGGGGGCACATTAGTAAGGCAAGCTGTAAGAATAGCACTCGGAAATCCCTTTATTAGGAGTGCAGGCGAAAGGAAGTTTACTTGCTTACTTGGGAAAGGAAGGTACTCAGTACTTAATGCATGCACTAAGGAGAGGTAATTTCTTACATAGCTTAAGTAGTTAGTTACCGCGTACTGATTACACGTAGCTCCCGTCTTTCGCTACACATTAACCAGCTTCAAAAGCTATTTAATGAGATGATACGGATCACCAAAGACAAAAGAAGCAAGTGAATGGAATTAGCGTAAACACTAAGTAAGTAAACTACCTCTATCTATCAAATCATAATTAAATAATAGCATTCGAGCGAATAGCAGGTGCTCTAGCCAATAGGCTTTAGTCTTATTTCTTTATTATTGCATTAGTCTTCGTGCATTACTCGATTTCCTGTTGTTTCGTATCGTATAGTGATGGATCTTTTAGAGGGCCTCTGTGCGATTCGTGCTTCTGAGTCAAGGACTTCTTCTTATTAAAATTAAGAAGAGATCGATCCCTTCTCCAAGGCCAAGGTTCATTAGCTCCATAGTTGCAATAAGGTAGGGGCTTGGTCCGCGAACTGCCTTGGGGAACTCAAAAGGGCATAGAGGTACTATAGCTCCATAACTACAAAGCTCCATAGCAGCCAAGTGGTAGGTTTTTATTTGGATTTAGGGTCTAGCCATATCCTGAGATCTTGGCATTAGCATCATGATCCCAGGGGTGAATGCTTCGGCTGGCATTGGTTCTAGGGCAGAAAGCGCGTTCGGCCTGCTTGCTAGGTTGTGTCTCAGTTGTGGATAGAAAGGGGTCTAACCACAAAAGGTCTGGGATGGTCGGACAGATATTTTAGTAAAGTACTCCGCTGGTTGGGCCATACTCCATAGGGGTACTACTTCTCTCCTACTATCCATATCGAATAAATTAGTCTTTCTAGCACTGATATGGCTCATATAGCCTACTTAATTAACTATGCTATCGTTCGTGCCCCCTGTCTTCATAAGTCAATGTCTCAGAAGACAAGCAAGAATTCAAGCATCATTTCCAGGCGGTTTATATTATATTTATATAATATAAGGACGGTCGGGATCGGTCCTTGTGCCTATGGGAGAACCTGGCCTTTGGGCAGCCTAATAAGTAATCCCTTGAGTAAGGTTTTACCCTCTGGCTGGGAGTTTAGTTCCAACTCCGACTATGACTACTAGCTTGAGCTTTGGCGAAGAGAGGAACGGACCCTAGATCATTCATTCTTTTTCCCCCTTCTTCCCATGAAACCGAGATAAAGCAGAAGCCCCTGAACTGTCGCGGCGAAGGAAAGTCAAAGACAGAGGATCCGACTTCCTCAGTAGCTAAGCTAAGGGTTCATTTCCGAATCAGGGCTGGAAAAGAAGATCTTTATCTTTGTTTGTCTTTCGTCTAGAGCAGAATTCCACTTCAGAATCTCACTTTCTATCGGCCGGGTGAAGCCAACTCAAAGGCAAGAAAAGTACTCTCAAATCAAAAAGGGCTTTTCGAGCAGCATCCAATCTAGCAATTGGACTAGATGCATAGGTACCGTAGCAGGTGCCCTTCTTTTATTAAAAAAATTCATAAAAAGGAGCTTAGTCTTGAGACTCTTTAACTCAAGAACTAGTGGATCACGGCTACCTAGCATCATGGCAACCAGCACCACCAGCATCCGTAATTCCTATAGCTGGATCGCGATGCAGTAGCAGTACCTGTTCAATAGCTCACGCCCGGGTTGATATCCGTAACACATCTCATATCCAACTCTTCAAGGCGAAAGTAGTTGATCCCGCGTGCGCTACCAACATTGAAAAATGTTCCTTTAGGGAGAGGCGGAGCCATTTGTCCGGGATGAACTCTACACGGATGGAGAAAGTCCGATCTTTACGGAACTGGTGGAACTGCATCTCTAACTGCTTGTGCTGCTTCAATAGACAGGCCCGCTATTCCTTCATAAACCGGGAATCAGCAAGGAAGGATAGTACACATAAGAAGGACCTAAAGTTGTTCGTCGGATGAGACTGAAGATGTTTATCAAAGAGCGGGAGGGACTGACTAGACCGCTGTCAACCAGCTCTGAAGGTTTCAAAGCCTTTAGATAGAGTGCCCCTGAACGGCAGGGAAGAAAGACAGAGAGAACTCTTCAACGAAAATAAAGAAAGAAATTATATAAATATAGGTGGAATCGTTCACAAATCTATCTGTGGCCGATTTTATACTTGATGGTGTTGTAAGCTGTCGTCCAAAATGATAAAGGATTTACCATCATGTAACAACAAGCCCTGAGAATGTGGGGTTTCCACACCGACACCACCAGCTAAAGAGATTGCAGCTCCAACCAATCACCTTTTAAAGAAAGAGGTAGAATAAGAGCTTTAAACCTCTTTAATCTACTAACCAGTGATCTACATTTCCATATGTAAACAAAACGAACAAAACTTTCTTAGCAAGACGAATAATCTTTGCTAAGGAAAAGGCCGAGAGGTAAATCCTAACAATGAGACCAATATCCCTCACCAGGACGGGGATACCTCTCCTCATTCCACCGTTTCACCATAAGGTGATACGTAGAGGCCAGGGCCGATGTTTTAGTGAGATGTTATCTGTCCGCATTTACGCTAGCTAATAAACTAGCTAAACCGGTTCCTTGCCTCTAGTCCTTGCTACTGTTCTCTAAGTCAGATTCGAAGCTCTTTGATATCATTTCGAGGTTGAGGATTTTTTTTTATTGATTTATTGTTTGAGAATGAAACTTCCTTTTTCAGTTCTATACATCTGACGCTCAATTCTTATTGTTGTTGTCAAGTCTTGGACTCTGTTAAAGTGACATCAGGAATCTGTAAAGTGTT